>CM024759.1:56960372-57084395 GCA_014218235.1 Colocasia esculenta | reverse complement strand
AACCGCTTCTAGTCTAGCTACAGGGGCATATGATTCTTCAAAGTCAATTCCAAACTATTGATTGTACCCTTTTGCAACTAGCCTAGCTTTATTTCTAATGACTTGACCATTTTCATTTAGTTTATTTTTGAAAACCCATCTAGTGCCAATGACTATTGGTCACTAGGTCTAGGTACTAATTCCCATACTTGATTTTGTCAAATTGATGAAGTTCATCATGCATTACATTGATCCAATCAGAACTTAATAGAGCTTCATCAATTGACTTTGGTTCAATTTGGGAAATTAGAGCTAGTGGGTCTTCTTCAATAACATGCAGGAATGATGATCTAGTCCTAAATCTATCATGCAAGTTGCCAACTACATTATCTAATGGTGATCTCTCAAAATTCGATGTTCAGAAATTACCTGTTGAGGGGTACTTAAATCTAGAGCAATGTTACCTGATCCACTTGAAGATGGTGAATTGATGTTCAAGTTCTCACCAATGTCTTCAATCTCCTCAACAGTTGGTGAAGAGTCCACAATGAAATCATCCTCTTCACTATCTTGTCTTTCCCTGCAAGATTTAGAATTATTAGTTGAAAATGAATTTTCATCAAAGATAATATGTGGAGACTCTTCAACAGTTTTGTTTTTGAGGATGTACACTCTGAAAGCTCTTGACACTTCAGAATAGCCAAGAAAGATGACTTCCTGACTTTTAGCATCAAACTTGTCAAGATTTTCTTTATTATTGTTGTGTACATAACATTTGCACCCAAAGATTTTGAAATAAGAAATAGTTGGCTTTTTGTTTTTCAATAATTCATAAGGGGTTTTTCTGATTTTTGGTCTGATCAAAGCTCTATTTAGAATGTGATTTGCTGTGTTTACAGCTTCTGCCCAGAAGGATTTGGGCAAATTACTTTCTAAGAGCATGGATCTAGCCATTTCCACAAGAGTTCTATTCTTTCTTTCCACAACTCCATTTTGTTCTGGAGTTCTTGGTGAAGAAAACTTGTGAAATATTTGAAGTTCAGCACATAAATCAGAAAAGGATTTGTTTTCAAACTCACCCCCATGATCAGTCAAAATGTTTTTGATTTTATATGAATAATTTGTTAAGGTAGTGGTACAGAAATTCCTGAACTCAAGGCAAGTATCACTTTCGTGGGACAAGAAGATAACCGAGGTAAATCTGGTAAAATCATCATTGATTACAAACCCATATCTTTTGCCACTTAGACTTAGAATTCTTGTTGGGCTAAAGAGATCCATGTGAAGTAATTCTAGTGGCCTAGATGTGAGTACCTCATTGAAGGTTTTAAAAGATTTCCTGGTTTGTTTTCCTTGGGCACAAATCCCACAAACTTGATTTTCAATATTAGAAAAAGATTTAGGGAGACCCTTAACCAAATTCAGCCTTAACAATTTATTCATTGTTCTGAAACTTGCATGGCCAAGTCTTTTGTGCCAAGTCTATGCAATTTCAACTTTATTAGCAACAAAGCAAAGATTTTCAGAAAAGTTTTTATTGAGGTTGATCATATAAACATTGTTTTCTCTTTTTTCAAAAAAAATTACTTTATCAGTTAATGAATCAATTATCTTACAGAAATCAGATTCAAACACAACTTTGTGACCTTTGTCGCATAGTTGGCTAATACTCAGCAAATTGTGATCTAGACCATCAACTAATAAAACATTGTCAACAGAGTTTTAAGAAGATTGACCAACATTTCCAGATCCAATGATCTTTCCTTTATTTTTACCTCTAAAAATTACTGAACCTCCCTCCTTTTCAATCAGGAATGAAAATTTGGCTTTGTCTCCAGTCATGTGTCGTGAACACCCACTGTCAAGGAACCATACATTTGAATTAGGTGCACGACCTTCCTGCAAAACCAATCAGTAGAGAGAAGATTTTGGTACCCAAATAGTGTTGGGACCATCAGAATGTTAAACATAGTCATCAAATCTTTTCTCACCTAAATTTGATTTGTTTTTTATTTTTGTTTTATTACAGTGGTGTTCTCTGTCTTTTTCAATTTATTCTTTCCCTTAGAAATGAAAACACCAGTGTTCTTGTTTTCAGTAGGAGGGGTGTTTTCATTTGGATATGAGAGTTTAGATGAGGAGGTGGAATCTAAGGGTTCTGTTGGTACATCAAGAAATTTGGATAGAAGAATTGGGGATGATACCAACATGGGTTATGATACCATTGGTTCCAATTAGCTTGATGTGCTGTATTGAAGGTCCAAGGTTTTGTGAATGACTTCCTTTGGATTTTTCTTATTTTTCAAATTTTTATTTGAATTTTTGTTTTTGTGGTTTGTGTTTGTTGATGTTGAGTAGGTCGACCTGTCAGGTGACTGTGTCGACCTGGTTGACTTCTTTTGGTTCTGTGCTTTTGAAATTTTTGTTGTTTTGCTTGATGTTTGTTTGATTTCAGTGTTCTCAAGACTAGGACCTTTGACAAATTTAATCAATAGTGCTTTATCCTTTTTCTCACCAGATTTGTCTTTGTTAGATTTTGCTTATTAAATCCTAGTCCATGAGAAACTAATTTCATTTTAGCTCCCAACAAGGCCTCCAAATTATCTTTGCCTTTTGTGAAGGTTTCAATGACTTCATCTTTTCCATTTAGCTGGTTTTCCAAGGTTTTGATTTCTTCAATCTTTTGTTGTTTATCTTTGTTTTCCATTTCCAGCTTTTCAGATAGTTCTTTGAATTCATGGGTGGCCTTTTGAGAGGCTAGCTTAAGCTCATCAATCAAGTTCAGAAGATTTTCTTTTTCTTCATTCAGTTCTGTTACTTCATTTTCTAGTTCACAAATTCTTTTGTTTGAGGATTGGTTATGGTAAATGTTTTCTATTTTCTTTTTGAGATGTTTATTTTCTTTCCTCATTTCAGTGTATTTTTCAACAAGTTCTACATAAGCATCTTGCCAATCCTCAACTGAATAGTCTTCGAAGGATGTACTTACCTTTCCATCAGAACTATTCGCCATGAAGCAGATTTCCTCACTTTCAGAACTTGAGGATTTTTCAACTTCTTCCTTCTCACTTGAGTCTTCATCAGACCAGTGGCTACCATGGCCTTTTGTCACGTCCAGAGAATTACGCAGCGGATGTTAATTGAATAAATAAAGTCGATATCCCGAGACGTGGACAGTCGGCAAATAAGCCTCTAGCTAGCACGCACTAAATGTGTATCACACAACATCATAATAGGGCCCAAATGTGAACTCAATTATAAATTGTATTCAAATCTCAACTCTTTGTATGGAAACTAGTACAGGACTAAGACTCAATAAAAACAAAAGTACATTTATTTCTCACTTCCTACTACATGAATCTAACACTCAAAGTAAACTACTATATGTAGACTCATAGTTGGAACGTTCTTCACTCGGACGCATTCCCATCCTCGACTTGCCCTTCCTCTTGAACGTCATAGTCACCTAGATTGGGTAAAAGTAGGGAATGAGCAAACTAGCCCAGTAGGATTTATATCTCAATGTGCGGGCAATGATATAAGTGATTAGCATTTTAGAACTAGGTAAGCACGATGAATGTCATGATATGCATGTACGAATAAAACTTATTAAAACAAGATACATTAAAACAAGCTAGATGGAGTGAACAAGATAGAACAAGATTTTTGAATAAGATGACAAGATTAACTAGAAATAGATCACTTTGTACGAGCACGCGGGATTTCACTTGATGTCAAGAACGCAGGATATCACTAATTGCATTAAATGAAGGATGACCATATCACGCAAGCAAGCAAGCAAGAATGCACGAGCACGATCATGTAACACTAATCAGGCATGTTGACTCTAATGTACATCAAGGAAAGATCCACCAAGAATGCAAACTAGGACACATGTATGTGGTTGTTGTATCTAACATTCAACAAGAAAGAAAGTACTCCCAGACCAGATGCAACGCCAGTAATCATTATACCCCATGGTTAACAGTATATCTATGACTCGCCGTCATTGGGGCTAGATTGAGCCCTTGGACACACGCCGTGCCCTGTCAGCATCTCATGTAAGTTTTTAAATGTAGATACCCACAGTCATTAAATAATGGCCAATGAGAGTTTCAATAAGTAAGCATGTGTAATGTCATGTTCATGATGATGATGGGAACAAGTAATAAGTAATTGAACATGATTTCATGATAACAATTGTTGAGAGATAATTTCAGCAGCATAACGGTACGATTGTACTTTGGTTAAATCTTTACATTAATGGCTTTAGTCTAGATTGTCAAATCACGCTCACGAGAATAAGAGGAGAAAGGAAGTGCACGCTATCTTTAGGGAACTTCAATGGTACAACCAACTTGTCGGCCATGTGGGAATCCATGGTCAGAGGAGATTTACGGAGGCCTTGGAAAAAGGTCGCTAGTCTACCGATTCGGAATGACCGGTAGAGAGTTTCCAATTTCCCAAGAAAAGGCTGCCTAATAGTGCTAGTGTGTAGTGCGGTACGCGTGTCTCAATTCACAAACCATCGGTCTCAAACTCGCAGGAAGCACTTAACAATATAACGTGGAATAAACTATGCACTTTAACTAAACATGGTTCGCAAGATTTTATGATATCCATTATCATTTAAACGTAGAAGAACAGTAGGAAGATTAAATCACAAGAAGCATGAATGGATCATAACATTTAAGGAGCACTTAGAATAGCATTCATGTAATTAAAGCTTTTAAATGGGTTAATCACTTTTAAGCCATTAAATAACAATCATGTAATGATCAGACCCAAAATAGGCAACTTACACAGTAAATATCACATTTAAACAGACCTCGGGTATATGTGGAAAGCTTTGCAAGAAAATAAGTGGTTTCTGGTAAAGATTCTGAGAAGGCGACATAGCCATATAAGGAGGCGACAGGGTCTGTCAGGCCAGGGTCAGATCGTGACATGCACCTAAGAGGAAGGCGACATGGGTGTTGTCAGGCCGGGGTCAGATCGCGACAGGCTCATGAAAGGAAGGCGACAGGTCGGGACCAGAAGGCGGCAGGGGGTTGTGAAGAACGCGACAGGGCGGTCAGGTCAGGCAGCATGATCGCGACGGAGCGCATGTCGCCTTGACAAAGCGACAAGGGGTATGTCGCAATCAACCTCTGAACGCGACCTATCGGGCCGTCGCGTTCACAGGTTCTGCGTCAGACTCTGACAGAGCAAGGACATGCTCTTGGATTGCGGTCCAAAACTTCCATCCATTGACACAGGGTGCTTCTGAAATAGAGAACAAATTGTACAGTGTATGAAAAATAACGAAACCAGTTTTAAAACAACCTAGACATACAAGGGTACTTCCAGTAAATCGGTATTGGAAAATAAGCATGGTTTCAATAGGCTTTGATCACGCTGAACACAAAGTCAGAACAAGTGTAACCTGAAGTCGTAGATTTAGGCAGCAACCCTATTGCCACGCTTATAACTCTCTAACTAATGACATTTAGACAAAATGTTCAACAGCAAACTTGAAGAGGATAACTAGTAGAACACGTTGATGTTGTGGGTTTACTCTAATTCGGTCTTGAATCAAGTGTAAGATATAAGAACAGGAAAAGCCCTAAAAGTGCATGACTTTGAGAAAACGCTTATAATTCAAAATCTACTCAATGAAATTCGTTGAAACCAGAGGGCAATGAAAGCTAACTTGATGCTCTACACATTTGGTATAAGAGATGTTAAGATTTCGCCCGAGAAAACCTAACTTTTGGGTTGATGAAGTCTCGTTCTTCAGAAAACCCGTGTTCAGACCACTGTTTGTAGAACGCCTAATACTCCGTGTATACTGCATGGAATTTGGGCATTCCACTTGGGTTAGGAAGTAGACTCGACCCTCTTTCCAGGGGTATAAGCCTTGCACGATGGGATTTAGGTTTGGCCTACCTTTGATCGGCTTCAAGAGGTGGTTTGTGCAGGTTGTAGCAGATGAACGGGGGAGAAGATGAGCTTGGTATGCTTGATCTCCTACTCTCCAGCCACCAAGAGCTCCTCCACACGACCCCAGAAAGTTCTAAACTCGTCCCTAGGTTTGGGTGAAGAGTATTTAAGCATCCATGGTGTTTAGGAGTCCTATTGTAACTAGGAAGAAGGGTTTCGGGATTGGCATGTTGGTTTCCTATTTTTGATGATTTCTTCCTCCATTAGAGAGTCTTGGCCATCAAGCAACGTTCATGGATGGGTAGGCACGAATTTGGGTTGCCATGAATGCATGTTTGTATCCTAATTCACTCTAATTGCCTCTTTTTAATTTCAGCTTATTTATGGTTACGAATTTCTATATATTTTCTTGCTTCATTTGATTTTTGGGCCATATGTGGTCCATTGGCCCACTTATGATATTGGGTCATTATTATATATTGTTAGAAGCATTTCTAACATTTTTATTTAATTTATGATTGCGTCGTATTTCCGTGTTAACGGTTTTCCGACTCATTTCTTTATTTGGATAATCGGTCACAAAATCTTAAACCTAGCTTACATGATTTTTATTGACCCAATTTTCTTGATGGGTCATTAGAGTATTATTTGAAATCCATTTATGATTTTCATTTAATTTCCTGACTCGTCCAAGTACGTGTGATAATGATATTTCAACTTATTCATGAATTACGATAATAAGTCGCGAAACACTTTAAACTTAGCTAATCCATTTTTCTTGGCACAAATTCTTTGTGAAAGGTTTAGTAATAATGTTTGAGGTTGATTTATAATTTTTACGGAATTTTCGATGTGTTTTAGCACATACGATAATGATACGTATGTTTTAAATACTTGTTATTATGGAAATTATTTATTTCCATTTTAATTGAATTTTTATATAATTGAAATTTTCGGGGTGCTACACCCTCCCCCACTTAAGAGAATTTGGTCCCTAAATTCATGGATCATTAATTGGCTTTTGATAGTTATGATTATTGAACTCGTTTCGGATCTACATCCTATAACTTGCTTCCAAATTATGGATGCCAGTCCAACATCTACACATATAGCCATTGTATTATCGATTTGGTTCCTTCCACTCGTGTTTTCCTTCCACTCCTATTTCATCAAGGTTGTTATGTTCCATCTTAATCCACCAGATGAACTACAGTATAACTACTAGATTATTCCCTTTCAATTTCTTCTTAATGATCTCTCCCGCTTAGAAATGTACTAACGAGGAAAAACATCATTGATTAGTCTAAGGGTTTAACAATCATACCTCCTTCTGAAACTCCAATTGCGTCACTGCATTCACATGTCCTTGACGCTTTACCACTCCTTGGTTCCTTCCAGTTTGGTCTTTTAGCATGGACAGTTGGGAAGCTGTGGTCGCGACTTCCGCATCGCAAGCAAGCTCCTGACTTCTTCCAGCACTCTTCTGCTCTATGTCCAGGTTTATCACAAAATTTGTAATTTTCCTTAACTGGTTGTTCTTCCACCTTGACCTTCTTGTTATTATAGATCTCATTACCTCCATTCCTTCTCTTGTTACCGTTGGTCCCTGGGTTTACAGTCACAGTGGTATGGGATACCTTGTTCTTTATATAAGTTGACTTTGTTACATCCTTTCCTCTCATGCCTTCTACCTTATCCATGGTGTCTTCTACTAGTTGGGCTCTTTGGACCATCTCAGTGTATGTTTGAATGTTGTGTGGTCCGAGCCTTTCAATGAACATGGGCCTGAGCCCATCCATGAACCGGTTATCCTTCAGTCTTTCAGTTCCCACCAGATGTGGGGCATACACAACAAGATGCGCGAACTGAGCCTCATACTCAGCCACGGGCATTCCTCTCTTTTTTAGTGCGGCAAACTCTGCTGCCTTCTTTTCCTTGACTCTCTCAGAGAAATATTTTCCCCATAATATCTCCAGGAATCCAGCCCATTCCAGTTCAGCTATATTAGGCAGGTGGGCCGATGTGGCCTTCCACCACGCTCGGTCATCCTTGTAAATTGGAAAGTGGCCAGCACCACCTTCTCCCTGTTGTTGCATTGCATTACTTGGAAGATCCTTTCTATTTCTTCCTGCCAGTTTTCTGCCTCGTCTGGGTCAGGGGATCCAGAGAAACGAGGAGGGTTTAAACTCCTAAAATTGCGGTGCAGATCACCGCATTCCTTGCAGCTCCAGCTTGATTTCCAGCCTGAACTACATTTTGTAGTGCCTGGGTCAATCCAGCCACGGTTTCTTGCATAGCTTGCCATTGATTACGAGCCATTGCAATTGAGTAAGTGTTATGAAGGTTCCTGAGAAAAGGATGGAAACCAATTAATGTCTCTAGATACATTATAAGAGTCATGGGTAGCAGTGTTTAATTCTTTCTATCACATTCCCATTCTCACCAGGTACTATATTTAATTTTCATGACCTAGGTTCCATAGGTATCTCCTATTCCTGAGACATATCTTATTTGGTATTCCTAGCCTCTGATACCACTAAATTGTCACGTCCCAAGAATTACGCAGCGGATGTTAATTGAATAAATAAAGTCGATATCCCGAGACGTGGACAGTCGGAAAATAAGCCTCTAGCTAGCACACACTAAATGTGTATCAATACAACATCATAATAGGGCCCAAATGTGAACTCAATTATAAATTGTATTCAAATCTCAACTCTTTGTATGGAAACTAGTACAGGACTAAGACTCAATAAAAACAAAAGTACATTTATTTCTCACTTCCTACTACATGAATCTAACACTCAAAGTAAACTACTATAACTAGACTCATAGTTGGAACGCTCTTCACTCGGACGCATTCCCATCCTCGACTTGCTCTTCCTCTTGAACGTCATAGTCACCTAGATTGGGTAAAAGTAGGGAATGAGCAAACTAGCCCAGTAGGATTTATATCTCAATGTGCGGGCAATGATATAAGTTATTAGCATTTAGAACTAGGTAAGCACGATGAATGTCATGATATGCATGTACGAATAAAACTCATTACAACAGATACATGAAACAAGCTAGATGGAGTGAACAAGATAGAACAAGATTTGTGAATAAATGACAAGATAGAACTACCAATAGATCACTTTGTACTAGGACGTGGGATTTCACTTGATGTCAAGAACGTAGGATATCAATAATTGCATTAAATGCAGGATGACCATATCACGCAAGCAAGCAAGCAAGAACACACGAGCACGATCATGTACACTAATCAGGCATGTTGACTCTAATGTACATCAAGGAAAGATCCACCAAGAATTCACACTAGGACACATGTATGTGGTTGTGTATCTAACATTCAACAGCAAGAAAGTACTCCCAGTGCAGATGCAACGCCAGTAATCATTATACCCCATGGTTAACAGTATATCTATGACTCGCCGTCATTGGGGCTAGATTAGAGCCCTTGGACACACGCCTTGCCCTGTCAGCATCTCATGTATTTTTTAAATGTAGATACCCACAGTCATTAAATAATGGCCAATGAGAGTTTCAATAAGTAAGCATGTGTAATGTCATGTTCATGATGATGATGGGAACAAGTAATAAGTAATTGAACATGATTTCATGATAACAGTTGTCGAGAGATAATTTCGGCAGCATAACGGTACGATTTGTACTTTGGTTAAATCTTTACATTAATGGCTTTAGTCTAGATTGTCAAATCACGCTCACGAGAACAAGAGGAGAAAGGAAGTGCACGCTATCTTTAGGGAACTTCAATGGTACAACCACTCGTCGGCCATGTGGGAATCCATTGTCAGAGGAGATTTACGGAGGCCTTGGAAAAAGGTCGCTAGTCTACCATTCGGAATGACCGATAGAGAGTTTCCAATTTCCCAAGAAAAGGCTGCCTAATAGTGCTAGTGTGTAGTGCGGTACGCGTGTCTCAATTCACAAACCATCGGTCTCAAACTCGCAGGAAGCACTTAAGAATATAACGTGGAATAAACTATGCACTTTAACTAAACATGGTTCACAAGATTTTATGATATCCATTATCATTTAAACATAGAAGAACAGTAGGAAGATTAAATCACAATAAGCATGAATGGATCATAACATTTAAGAGCACTTAGAATAGCATTCATGTAATTAAAGCTTTTAAATGGGTTAATCACTTTTAAGCCATTAAATAACAATCATGTAATGATCAGACCCAAAATAGGGAACTTACACAGTAAATCACATTTAAACAGACCTCGGTATATGCGGAAAGCTTTGCAAGAAAATAAGTGGTTTCAGGTAAAGATTATGAGAAGGCGACATAGCCATATAAGGAAGCGACAGGGTCTGTCAGGCCAGGGTCAGATCACGTCATGCACCTAAGAGGAAGGCGACATGGGTGTTGTCAGCCGGGGTCAGATCGCGACAGGCTCATGAAAGGAAGGCGACAGGTCAGGACCAGAAGGCGACAGGGGGTTGTGAAGAACGTGACAGGGCGGTCAGGTCAGGCAGCATGATCGCGACGGAGCGCATGTCGCCTTGACAAAGCGACAAGGGGTATGTCGCAATCAAACCTCTGAACGCGACCTATCGGTCCGTCGCATTCACAAGTTCTGCATCAGACTCTGACACAGCAAGGACATGCTCTTGGATTGCGGTCCAGAACTTCCATCCACTGACACAGGGTGCTTCCGAAATAGAGAACAAATTGTACAGTGTATGAAAAATAACGAAACCAGTTTTAAAACAACCTAGACATACAAGGTACTTCCAGTAAATCGGTATTGGAAAATAAGGATGGTTTCAATAGGCTTTGATCACGTTGAACAGAAAGTCAGAACAAGTGTAACCTGAAGTCATAGATTTATCCAGCAACCCTATTACCATGCTTATAACTCTCTAACTGATGACATTTAGACAAATGATCAACACCAAACTTGAAGAGGATAAATAGTAAACAACGTTCATGTGTGGGTTTACTCTAATTCGGTCTTGAATCAAGTGTAACATATAAAGAACAGGAAAATCCCTAAAAGTGCACGACTTTGAGAAAACACTTATAATTCAAAATCTACTCAATGAAATTCGATGAAACCAGAGGGCAATGAAAGCTAACTTGATGCTCTACACATTTGGTATAAGAGATGTTAAGATTTCACCCGAGAAAACCTACCTTTTGGGTTGATGAAGTCTCGTTCTTCAGAAAACCCGTGTTCAGACCACTATTTGTAGAATGCCTAATACTCCGTGTATACTGCATGGAATTAGGGCATTCCACTTGGGTTAGGAAGTAGACTCGACCCTCTTTCCAGGGGTATAAGCCTTGCACGATGGGATTTAGGTTTGACCTACCTTTGATCGGCTTCAAGAGGGTGGTTTGTGCAGGTCGTAGCAGATGAACGGGGGAAGAAGATGAGCTTGGTATGCTTGATGTCCTACTCTCCAGCACCAAGAGCTCCTCCACACCACCCCAGCAAGTTCTAAACTCGTCCCTAGGGTTTGGATGAAGAGTATTTAAGCATCCATGGTGTTTAGGAGTCCTATTGTAACTAGGAAAGAAGGGTTTCGGGATTGGCATGTTGGTTTCCTATTTTTGATGATTTCTTCCTCCATTGGAGAGTCTTGGCCATCAAGCAAGTTTCATGGATGGGTCATTAGAGGATATTATTTGAAATCTATTTATGATTTTCATTTAATTTCCTGACTCGTCCAAGACGTGTGATAATGATATTTCGACTTATTCATGAATTACGATAATAAGTCGCGAAACACTTTAAACTTAGCTAATCCAATTTTTCTTGGCACAAATTTCTTTGTGAAACATTTAATAATATGTTTGGGGTTGATTTATAATTTTTATGGAATTTTCCGATGTGTTTTAGCACATACGATAATGATACGTATGTTTTAAATACTTGTTATTATGGAAATATTTATTTCCATTTTAATTGAATTTTTATATAATTGAAATTTCCGTGTGCTACACCTTTGGCTTCTTGAACTTGTGAAACTTTTTGTGCTTCTTCTTCTTGTTTTCAGGACATTCTCCTTCATATGTCCTGGCTTGTTGCACTTGTAGCAAATGACAATTTCGTCAGATTTTTTATTCTTATTGGAATTAGCATTAGAAAAGGAAGTGTTTCTTTTACCCGATGAAAATTTTTTTTTTCCTGAAAATTTTCCTTTCTATATTTTAAGAATTTTCTAATTGCCTGGTCATGAGGGCAATCTCATCCTCATTTGACTCAGACTCATCAGAACTGGTTTTCTCCTGACTCTTGTCTTTGTTACTGGAAGTCGCCTTTAGTGCTACTGGCTTGGTTTTCATTATATGTTCTTCATTTCTTTTTAGGTTTATTTCATATGTCATTAAGATCTATCAATTCATCCAAAGAGATTTGGACAGATCTTTAGAATCTTCAATGACAGTGGCCTTTGTGTGCCAAATTGAAGAGAGAGAACGTAGAATTTTTCTTACCAAGTCAGCATCTGAATAGTCCTTACCTAAGGCCTTCAGTCCATTGACTATGATCATAAACCTGGCAAACATTTCAGAAATTGTCTCATTAGATTTCATCATAAACAATTCATATGCTGAGACAAAATGTTAGCTTTAGTTTCTTTCACCTAAGATGTTCCCTCATAGAGTAACTCGAGTTTATCCCACATCTCTTTGGCAGATTTGCACATTGAGATTCTCGAGTACTCCTTAGGGTGGACTGCACATTGGATCATGTTCATGGCACCATAATTCAGAGTGGCTCTCCTAATTTGTTCCCTAGTCCAGGTCTCTTCCTCCCCCTGATTTTCATAGGGACCTACTTCAACTACCTTCCATATTTCGTTGTTTTGGGCTCTAAGGAAGACCTGCATTCTATTCCTCCAATAGGTATAGTCTGTCCCATTAAAAAAGGGTGGCCTATTGATAGAGTGACCCTCAGCCATGAACCCTCTTGAATCCATTAAGACAATTAAATGGTGAAAAGAAAAGATACTTAGCAAACAACAAGCAAACAATCAAGACACACAGAACAATCATAAATACTCAGATCAAATTAGATCAAGTGTAACCCGCTCTGATACCAATTGAAGGATCGAGAAATGATGTGGACAAGATCTAGAAGGGGGGGTTGAATAGATCTATGCCAACTTTTACAGAAGCTTAAACAATTTAGAAAAACTTTTTGAATCAGAGACAATTTGAAAAATGAATTTCACAGATCTGAAAAGAAATTGAGTGAGTTGTGTAAAAGAGGTGTGAACAAGTTCATTAGATGAATTCAAACGATCCTATGCATCCATCTAACGAAAGGTAAATTCAAACACAATCAGATCAATGCACAGAGATTTTTAGGTGGTTCGAAAATCACACCATGTGATTCCTACATCCACCCCTCACACAGTGAGGATCCATTAATCAACCTGGGTACAACACACCACTGGAGCCTGACAACTCCAACAACTTGAGTTTACAACTCACACAAACTCTAGAGTAAGACTACTCTAGAACCCTGAGCAAGACTGCTCAACTACAACTTGAGTACGACGACTCAAAACCACTGAGCACGGCGGCTCACAAACAACTTGCTAGAAAAATACAAGACTCAGATCCTCTAGCAACAGATCTAGTCCAATCAAGAGTTAATTCATGAGACTCATGCAACAACCCATGCACAATCTTAGAATCACTCAGAAGAGAAAGGAAAATGAGAATTGTATCGATGAACTTTTTCTTTTCAGATGTACTCCCTTATAGAAGGTCGAATTGTGAAGAGCTTTGATCTCTGGAAGTTCCTGGGCGATGCTCTGCAATCTGAACTTCAGGATCTTCCTTGAATTCTTCACAAGAGTCGGCTTCTACTTGATCTGCTTCATTGAGGTGATCCAATTGCTTCTTCAACGATCAATTTCCACTTCTCATGCTTGAACAGATGAGAATTTGGCTTGAGGAAGCACCAGGAAGGCAAGAACAGGGAGGAGAACTCTTCTAGCCGCCAACGGGATTTCTGGGAGGCTCTGAAAGGGTTCTTGCATGTTGGATGGCCAATAGGAGGATATTTATACCCCTAATAGTCCAAGTGTACCCTTGGGGGTCGTGGGCACACGATCCAAGGCTAATCCAACAATTTCCTAAGGTGCGACGTGTCCAGGAAAAAAATTTAAGTCATAGAGTTTTCGGAGTGTGTCGACCTGCCCATAGAGTGTGTCGACACACTGTCCCAGACTGGCAAATCAATTCCCTGGAAGAGGTCTCTAGTGTCGACTTGAGATGATCCAGTGTCGACACCCTATCCCAGACAGCAAAACAGGCCTTCTGGGAGAGGCATCTAGTGTCGACCTGCCTGCATTTGGTGTCGACCTGACTGGAGAGACTTGTGAACATGATTCTCTGGGATCTGTCTCTAGTGTCGACTTGCCCTGGTCTAGTGTCGACACTAGTTGACCATTTCTTCATCTTTTGGCTTAGGATTTGGAGCATTGTGTCGACACCATCACGGGGTGTGTCGACACTACCCTTGTGATAAATGATTGTCCCTGAGAATTAAACACATAAATCATTATTCAATTATATTATCATGATATAAATGATAAATGTATTTGGAAACATGCTTTTTGAATATTGTTATTTCTGGTGTGATGTATTTCACATGTTCCAATTGTTATGCATTATAATCACAACTTGTCATCATCAAAATGTGAGGAGAAATGAATTAAATTCACACTCAACCCAACAGCAAACTCCGCCGCCTTCTTCTCCTTGACTCTCTCAGAGAAATACTTTCCCCGGAATATCTCCAGAATCCGGCCCACTCTAATTCAGCTACATTAGGCAGATGGGCCGATGTGGCCTTCAACCATGCGCGGGCATCCTTGGTAAATTGAAAGTGGCTAGTACCACTTTCCCTATTGGTGCATTGCATTAATTGGAAGATCCTTTCTATTTCTTACTGCCAATTTTTTGCTTCATCTGGGTCAGGGGATCCAGAGAAACGAGGAGGGTTTAAACTTCTAAAATTCCGGTGCAGATCACCGGCTCCATTCCTTGCAGCAGTAGCAGCCTGAACCACATTTTGTAAAGCCTGAGTCAATCCTGCCACGGTTTCTTGCATAGCTTGCCACTGGTTGCGAGCCATTGCAGTTGAGTGCAAGGGTTATGAGGGTTCCTGAGAAAAAGGATGGAAACCAATTAATGTCTCTAGATACATTATCAGAGTCAATGGGTAGGATTGTTTATTCTTGCTAACATATTCCCAGTCTCTACACATTCTCACCGGTACTGTATTAATTTCTATGACCTAGGTTCTATAGGTATCTCCAATTCCTGAGACATATATCCTGATTGGTATTCTAGGCTCTGATACCATTTGTGACGACACAACCAGCAAACTGGCCCAACAACTATACTAGTGGTAGACTTCCCAGGAAGGTCACCCATCCTTGGACTACTCCCAACTGAGCACGCTTAACTTTAGAGTTCTTTTCAATCTCGATCTCTGAAAATGACTAGTCCGAGTTGTTGGTAGTTTGCTGATTTACTCCATTTAACATATTCTTCTATGGAGTGTTACAATCTACCCCTCTTATATAAGCGACGTCATCATCGCTGCTCACATATAGCACACAATCAAACCCCAGGCAGGCAGGATTCTAGAGGTGGCCCCCACAGGCTCAAGAGGTGGCTCCCACTATGTAGCACTTTACGCCATCATGGCCTCAAGAGGTGGCACCCATAGTGTAGCACTTTTCCCTGTGTGGCACTTAGTTCCTGCACTTCTGGCTGTGCAAGGCTCTGATACCATTAAACTGTCACGTCCCAAGAATTACGCAGCGGATATTAGTTCGAAGAATTCGAGTCGATATTTCGAGACGTGAACAGTCGGTAAAATAAGCCTCTAGCTAGCACGAACTAAATGTATAACCCATACATCATCATAGGCCCAAATATTGAACTCAACTAATCTTGTATCAATCTCAACTCATTGAATTCAAATAGAAACTAATACAGGACTAAGACTCAATAAAAAGGAAAAAGTACATTTTATTCCTCACTCCTACCAACATGAATCTAACGCTCAAAGCAACTAACTATAGCTAGACAGATAGTTGGAAAGCTCATCACTCGGACGCATTCCCATCCTCGACTTGCTCTTCCTCTTGGACTTCATAGTCACCTAGATTGGATAAAAGTAGGGAATGAGCGAACTAGCCCAGTAGGATTTATATCTCATGTGCGGGCAATGATATAAGTGATTAGCAATTTAGAACTAGGTAAGCACGATGAATGTCATGATATGCATGTACGAAAAAACTCATTAAAACATGATACATGAAACAAGCTAGAGAGAGTGATTATGATAGAACAAGATTTGAGAACAAGATGACAAGATAGAACTAGCAATAAATCACTTTGTACAAGCACGCAAGATTTCATTGGTGTCAAGAACGTAAGATAGCGCTAATTGCATTAATGCAGGATGGCCATATCACGCAAGCAAGTAAGCAAGAATGTACGAGCACGATAATATAACACTAATCAGGCACGTAGACACTAATGTACACCAAGAAAAGATCCATCAAGAATGTACACCAGGACACGTTTATGTGGTTATTGTATCTATCATTCAACAGCAAGCAAGACTCCCACCGCAGATGCAACGCCAGTAATCATTATACCCCACGGTTAACAGTATATTCATGACTCGCCGTCATTGGGGCTAGACTGGAGCCCTTGGACACACGCCGTGCCTGTCACAGCATCTCATGTAAAACTTAAATGTAGATACCCACAGTCATTAATAATGGCTAATGAGAGTTTCAATAAGTAAGCATGAAATGTCATGTTCATGATGATGAGAACAAGTAATAAGTAAATTGAACATGAATTCATGGGAACGATGGTGAAGATAAATTTGGCAGCATAACGGTACGATTTATACTTTAGTTCAATCTTTACATTAATGACTTTAGTCTAGATTGTAAATCACACTCACGAGAACAAGATGACAGAGGAGTACACGCTATCTCTAGGGAACTTCAATGGTACAACCAACTCGTCGGCCATGTGGGAATCCATGTCAGAGGAGATTTACGGAGGCCTGAAGAAAAGGTCACTAGTCTACCGATTCGGAATGACCAGTAAGAGTTTCCAAATTCCCAAGAAAGGCTGCCTAACAGTGCAAGTGTGTAGTGATGTACCGTGTCAATCACAATCCATCGGTCTCAAACATGATGGCATGTGATGACAATGCATTTAACTACACATGGGTTTGCAAGATTTAAAGATAATAATTATCATTTAATCAAGCTAGAATGGTAACAAGAGTCAATCACAAGTTTCATGAATGATAATATCATTAAGAACAATTAGAATAATATTCATGAAATAGGCTTTTAAAATGGGTTAAACACTTTTAAGTCGTTAAATAGACATCAGGAATGATCAGACCCAAGACATACAATGACACATTAAAATCATATTAACCAGACCTTGGTATAACGTAAATTTTACAAACAAAATGGTTGGGGTTTCATGCGAAATAATGAGGTCGCGACGGACCCTCGTAAGGATCGCGACGGGTCAGATCAGAACGCGACAATGCCTTGTAAGGATCGCGACAGGCTTGTCTGATCAGGCAAGCAGATCGCGACGGGTGCATATGAAGAAGGCGACAGGGCTGTCAAACTTGGATGTCAGGTCGCGACGGACCCCAGTGGTCGCAACGGGTCGGGAATAGATGCGACAGTGCCTTGTACAGACGCGATAGGTATGGCAGAACAAGCAGGCAGATCGCGACGACAAGTCCTGTCACGATCCGATCGTGATAGTGCGCTCTATCACGATGGCCTTATGAACGTGGCCTATCGGGCCGTCGCGTTCACAGGGTCCGTGCCAGAGTACAATAGGGAAAGGACAGGGCATTGGATTGCGGTCCAGAATTGCCTTATGTTGACACAGGGTGCTTCAAAAATAGAGAACAAATTGTACAAGGCATGAAAAATAACGAAACTAGTTTTAAACTAACCTAGACATGCTAGGGTGTCTTACAATAAATCGGAATTAAAAAACAGGATGGTTTCGACAGGCTTTTCACGTCAAACACAACATAAAACCAAGTGCAATCTGAAAACGAGTTTCATGCAGAAACCCTCTTACCATGCTTATATTCTCTCACTATTGACATTTAGACAAAATGTCCAACACAAGATATGACGGACAATAAGTAGAAAAAACTTTTGTGTTGGGGTTTTGCTCTAATTCGGTCTTGAATCATGTGCAATAATAAGAACGGGAAACGCCCAGACAGTGCGCGACCTTGGGAAAACGCTTATAGTTCAAATCTACTCAATAAAATTTGATGAAACCAGTGGAAAACGAAAGTTAACTTGATGCGCTACACATTGGTATAGGATATGTAAGGTTTGCCCGAGAAAATCTACCTTCTGGGTTGAAGCAGTCCTGTTTTTCCAGAAAACCCTTGTTCAGACCACTGTTGAAGAACGCTTAATACTCCGCGTATACTGCATGAAATTTGGTATTCCACTTGGGTTAGAACGTAGACTTGACCCTCTTTCCAGGGTATAAGCCTTGCAAGGTTTGGTTTAGGTTTGGCCTACCTTTGATCAGCTTCAAGTGACGGTTTTTGCAGGTCGTAGCGAAGAACGGGGAAGAAGATTATCTTCTTGTGGATGATCCAGCTCCCCAGCCACCAAGAGCTCCTCCACACGACCCCAGCAAGTTGTAAACTCATCCCTAGGGTTGGGTGAAGAGTATTTAAGCATCTATGGGTTTTTGGAGTCCTAATGCAATAAGGAAAGAAGGTTGCGGGATTGGCTTGTGTCCTTCCATAATTTGAAGATCTCTCCCTCCATTAGAGAGTCTTGGCCATCAAGCAACCTCCATGGGTGGGTAGGCACGAATTTGGTTGCCAAGAATGCATGATTGCATCCCAATCAAACCCTTATTACCTCTTTCTAATTTCAGCTTATTTATGGTTACGAATTTCCGTGCATTTTCTTGCTTCATTTGATTTTTGGGTCATATGAAGTCCAATGGCCCAATTATGATAATGGTGCATAAATATATAATGTTAGAAGTCTCCCCACATTTTTATTGAATTTATAGTTGCTCGTGTTTTCGTGATAACGGTTTTCCGACTTGTTCCTAATTTGGATATCGGTCACAATATTCTTAAACCTAGCCCAAACGATTTTTCTTGCACCAATTTCTTTGTGGAACATTTAGTAACAATGTTTGGGGTTGATTTATAATTTTTATGGAATTTTATGTTGTGTTTTATCACATACGATAATGATACGTATGTTAAATACTTTGGTATTATGGAAATTATTTATTTCCATTTATTTTGAATTTTTATGTAATTAGAATTTCCGGGGTGCTACATATTGCAAAAGGGAAAGATAAAGAGGACATGACAAACCCATGACACCGACATAAACTAGGAAAAGGAAGAACTACATGACCACACAGTGCTCAACTGAACCCTAGACAGTCTAAGCATCGTCATTCCTAGGAGTAGTGGGATGACAAAAACTATGAAACTCAATAGTCAGGTGAGCAAGCTGCTGCTGGATCTGAGCTTGAGAGTCTGCAAGAGTGTCCATCCGAGTGTTGAGCTGATCAAATAGTACAATAACAAGATGGGTCATCTGAGCATCTGATCAGCCATGAACTCCCAATATCTTGAGCTGTTAGCCTGTGAGCTGGTTCATCAGGAACATCTTTAGCACTACCCTGAACTCCATGGGCTCCGAATGGAATCTTCATCACTGTCCTCATCTTCATCAAACTCTTCCTCTGCATCCGGCTCCTGACCCTTGAGAGTCCGGGTGACTCTCCCAGCCACCATCTTGTAGCCCATCCGATGGGTAGTGGTGATCATACGCATTGCGGGTCTTAAGAGGGACAAGCTCACCCTTAGGGATTTGAATGCCAAGGAAGAACAAGAGGGAAGTGATAGGGCATGCATAGGGCATTGACCTTTTAGGATTGTGAAAGCATTGCTTGATGAGGTCAAGCATAAGATGAGGTAGATTGATCTGCTGGCCCTTGAGGAAGAAAAAGAAAAGAGACTTGTGAACCTCGGTCATGAGCTCCCGTCTCCCATCTTTCGGAGCGACAAGAGTGGTGAAAATATGGAATCATGCGATGGAGTGGGGGAGGGAGTTGGTATTGAGCTTCACGATCTCCTTAGTAATCATATGGTTGAAGGTAATGAGGGTGAAATAACGAGAGGTAGAAGATGGGTGACAAATGTCCGCCCCAGTTGGGAATCTGTAATGCACGACTAAGAAGTTGGAAGTGACCATGAAGGAAGTATTTTGAATGGTGGTGTAGAGGTCCTCACCCCGTCATCCCCATATTATTGAAGAACTCCGTCATGGCGATTGGGGAGTACCGCTTGTGGGATTTGAGGAAGGCGGTCTAGCCCTGGGTGTCAAGAGGGTCTCCAGGCCCTCGACCATGTCCTCCAGAGAGATGAATCCACATACCGTGGTTGGACAAACTTCTTGAAGACTCCACGGACCCTGGTGAGTTACAAATCCGAGGGAACAGGACTTCCGATAGGCAATCATTCTGGTGCTTGCTCTAGCGCTCTACTGGAGCCCTAGAACCTTCACCAGCTTCGGGTGAGGTGTAATGCTGACGAGAGGCACGAAGCTTCTTGAGGGTAGCCATGGGAGATCTATGCAAAGGGATGAGAGAGCAAAGGAGAGGAAGAAAATAGGAGGAAAAGTTGAGGAACAGAGGGAGGGTTTGTGAGAGGGCGGTTGTGGAAAAGAGAGGGTTGGGTTGTTAAAAAGGAAGGAGGCACCTCTAGAAGGAAGTTGAGGGGGTGAAGGGTCGTGGGCTGGCCCTTAGAAGTATTTAGGAAGGATTTGATATAGAAAGGGGCCCACAAAACCGGACAGAATGTGAACCGTTAGACTTCTGGACGTGGCAGAATTCCATCTGTCGACAGGCGTAGTGCATCTATCGCAGATGCTTGACAAAAGTGTTCCATAATAAGATTTTATTAGAAGAATGTGGGGAATGAGTGTTCAAATGGCATTGTAAGGATGAGAACTAGTATATACTCATTACAAAGTGTCATATACACTAGTATTAAGACATTTAAATGTTCTACAATGGTCATGAGATAATACTCCGGGAATCTTAATATGTAGCATGTAGAAGACACCGTTCAAAAACATATGAATATAAGATACCCCTTGAATAAAACCATTGTAGAATGACTTATTTCTTGGTGGTTGGATGTTCAGTTGATGATGGAAAATAACATTCAAATGAGCGTTTGACAATAAACAAAATTTGATCTTGATTAACAAATCATGGAGGCTTCACTCTATTTCATTGTTGAATGAGTTTACATGTTGATGCGGGGTAAGTGGTAATCAAGTTGACATGCACCTTTTGACGTGAAGGTAGACATTTGTGATGCCCGTACCCTCAGTTACTCAGTGTATTAACCATCATACAATGTGCAGAGATAACATATAAACTTTTTGATGCGAAGATAGACATTGTGATGCCCATGTCCCCGGTTACTCAGTCATGCTAATCATTGCTCTGCCTTTTCCCCATATTGTGTTTTAATTTTCAGAATTTTTAAATAGTTAGCTTTTCTCCTTTTTTCTTTAATTGAAGAATCAAGTTCAAGAAGTTGTTTAAGGTCAAAAGTCAATGGAGAACATTAAGTCTAAGAACCTTCTTACTTATCAAACCATTTCAGAAATATGATCAACCATAAATGAGTTATTTAATTGAGTTATGTTAAGGCCATTAGATTTGTTCATGTATTCTAGATGATACAACGTAGACTCATGCACATAATATTATTTCAAAATCACTGTGATTAAGTCAATGTCTTTTGTACTATGTGAGTAGGAAAGGTTGTAATTATGTATGAAGGCCTAATTCTCCCCTTGTACAAAAGTAGTGAACAAACTCGTGAAAATTGAGGATAATGAACAAGAATGCACAGTAGAAGGTCATCTGTCGACAGATGAAGGGTGTCTGTCGACAGCTACTTTGAAACAATAGGTTTTTAGTTCTGGAAGAGGGGATCTGTCGACAGCTGATGTCCTGGCTATCGACAACAATTGGAAAAACAGTGTTGATGCTTTGAATTCATGGACATGTGGACCACATAATTGAGATATGATGACAAAATGATTATGAATGGTGTCCCTCAAGCATCTCACTCAAACTACTTAGACTTACTCCCTCATAAAGTGTGCATGGTGTAAAGCATCATTCAAGCAATTCAAGCATTTCATGGCAACCAATTTGCACACAATAAATACAAACGTGATGTTCAATGAAGTTTGCAAAGCCCAAGTTCCCTTCTCAATGATGTGAATCTATCTTCTCCCAAGGGTTTAGTGAAAATGTTAGCCAATTGTTTGTCAGTTGGAATAAAATTCAGTTCAAGATTTTTATTGGCAACTTCATCTCTCAAAAAGTGGTGTCTTATCTCAATGTGTTTAGTTTTGGAATGTTGAATTGGGTTCTTTGAGAGATTGATAGCACTAGTGTTGTCACATAGGATAGGTGTGCATCCAATATCAATATTGTAGTCACACAATTGACTTTTGATCCACAACACTTGAGCTACACAACTCCCTCCAGCAACATATTCTGCCTCTGTAGTAGAGAGTGCAACAGGTGTGCAAAATTACCTAAAGCAGTAATCTAGAAGGGGGGTTGAATAGATTACTACCAATTAAAAGGAACTGAACTTCTTTTCGATACTAAAATGACTTTATGAAAGCTTAAACAAATATGGATCAATTTTAGCTGAGATGTGTGTGTAGAATGCGCTTGGGAAATTAGCAGTATGACAAGTGTGTGAATAGATGATCGTGCCACCATACATCTAATGTAAGAACATGCAAACCATAGGACACAATGATTTAAGGTGGTTCGAACTACACAACTTGTGTATCCTATGTCCACCGTTCACACACACACACGGAAAACTGCTTATCAAGCAAGTTCGACCCAACTACAACAATACCACGATGTCTGAGGCAAACACGCTCTCAGAACACCGCACCCACATGGATTGAGCACAAAGGCACGCTCAAACCAACAACACACACACATATAATTGAAAATAAAGTAATAGAAGAGTTCAGAGTTGAAGAACAAATCCAAAGTTGAACTCTTCAGTGTGCACGTCCAGAGAACTCAAAGCTCCAGGTCGATGAAGATCAGATGATGACGAAGCTTGAGGTTCGAGGATGAGACAACCTCTACTCCTCGTGCGAGACAGATCTCTCTATGAACGGTCTGGAGTCTTGAAGTAGAGTAGTAGGGAAAGCCTTCTTCTTGATCTTTGCTTAGGGTTTTGGTGTGGAGGCTTCTTACTTTGAAAATAAGTCCATATGATCTATATATAGTAGTGTTCAAGTCTTGAGAGTCGTGTCATAAGAGAACACCCTAAAATAGATCACATGCATGTCACATGTTCTGACTAACTTGCGGCTGTCGACAGATGCCTTGTGGCTGTCGATGGGTACTGCTGCAAACTCGGTTTCTAGAACCATGTTTGTTACTGGAACCCTGGGCTATCGATAGGCATACCTGATCTATCGACAGATAAGCTTTGTATGTCGATAGCTACTGCTTTTTCTTGTCTTCTAGTAGCTTGTTTGTTGCTGTCTTCACTAGCTGTCGACACATGGCTTCAGGCCTGTTGACAGATGAGTACTTTATATGTATTTCCAGTTCTTTTGCACTTTGGTTTCATTGCTTGTCCTGTGCTTTCATTCACACCTACATGAAAGACATTCCAAGTAAGATATCATGAATGCATATGGTCATAGACTCATTTTCATTTGATCATATCTTCTCATGTCTTAATCATGTCTTCACAATGTTTACAACATCAATTATGCCATTATTAAAAACATTTAAGCATTCAAACACATATAAGCCATCAAGTCAATCATCATACACATTGTAGCCTAACACAACGGTCAAGAGAATATAAGCTTAAGATGATCCCCAAGAAGTGTGTGTTTGGAGTATCCTCAGAAAAGTTGCTTGGTTCATTTTTAGCAAGAGGGAAATTAAGATAGATCCCAACAAGGCCAAAGCAATAATCGACATGCCTCCTCCTACGAATATCAATAATTTAGAGGGCAGATTGGTATACTTTAGTTCAATAGGAGTTTCATTTCTCAACATTCAATCCGCTATAAGCCCTTCTATGAGATGCTTAGAGGAGAGGCTAAATTTGATTGGAATGATAAGTGTCAAAAGGTCTTTGACGAATTGAAGAGTTATCTTTTCAATCCCCTTGTTCTCGCTCCTTCGGTCCCGGGTCGGCCTTTATTGCTCTACGTGTCAACCACTGAAGATTCCACTAGAGTTGTCTTGGCCCAGTATGACGGTGAGAAGAAGGAGAGGCCGGTGTATTACCTATCCAAGTTGTTTAATGAAGCCGAGAAAAGGTACACCGCTACGGAGAGGATGTGTGCGGCCGTCATCTGGGTTGCCCAGAAGTTGAAACATTATTCCTAGCTCATGAAGTGAAGCTTCTGGTGTGAATGGACCCAATTCAGCACTTGCTGGAGAAGCCCGTTCTGACTGAACGTTTAGAGAGGTGGCAAAGTTTTTTAATTAGATTGACATCACCTACGTGAATCAGAAGTCAATCAAGGGGCATTCCATCGCCGAACATTTTTCCCACCATCCCTTTCCTTCATGTTCTCCTGTTGATGAAAGCTCTCTCGATGAAGAGTTAGGAGCCATTATTGATGGTGAACCTTCATGCATTCTTTACTTTGACAGAGCCCTCAATTCTAAAGGGAGCGGAATAGGGGCAATCCTCCTCTCACTTGAAGGGATAGTGATTCCGCATGCCTACCAACTAACCTTCCCTGCCACGAACAATGTTGTCGAATATGAGGTGCTCCTAGTTGGGATGAAAATGGCATTGCTGCTCGGAGTTATAGAATTAAGGATAATTGGAGATTCACAATTGATACCCTGGCAGTCCCTTAGCAAGTACAAGACCGGGAATCCCAAGTTGAAACCATACCAGGATTTGGTAAGAAGAGTCGTCCGGCAGTTTAGGAAGCTCACTCTAGTCCACACTCCTAGGGCTCAAATATTCTGGCAGATTCACTTGCTTCCCTAGATTCTTCTCTCCCTACCCCGCTAGGGAATCTTGTGAAACCATCTCTGTCTAAAGATTGAAAATCCCTTCTCATACTGATCCATGGTTCTCTCAACTCAAGTCTTTCTCTCTTCAAGTCCATGCACTTTCAAAAGATCCAAAAATTGATCTCGATGATGGCCATCCCTGGTACTTTGACATTCAAAATTATCTTAAAGATGGATCCTTCCCTAATTATGTCACCTCTTCTGATGGACGTGCCATTCACCACGTCTCTGCATGTTACAAGATTATAGGTGGCATTCTCCCCAAGAAATCACTGACTGAGGTCTATCTCCGTTGCCTTGATGAGATCGAATCTCAAAGTGTTGTTGAAGCCGCTCACTCTAGTGATTGTGGTGGCCATGTCAATGGTAGAGCAATTGCCCAAAAGTTGCTAAGACACTATTACTGGCCTACCATGGAAGAAGATTGCACTCATTTCATCCGTCACTGTGCTAACATGCTCCTTCCTCCTCTCTTCACCCTCTCATTGCTCCATAGCCTTTCGCCATGTGGGCATTCGATGTGGTCGGTCCACTCGCGGACAGAACCGGAGAAATTCGTAAGAAGTTTTTCATTCCAAAAGCCACTGAATACTTCACGAAGTGGGCTAAAGAAGAAACATTCATAGAGATCAAAGCTTCATCGGTCGTTAAATTCATCAAGCGCAACATCCTTGCAAGATTTGGCGTGCCTCGGGACATCGTCACCGACAATGGACCACAATTCACTTCACAGGAGCTTCGCGACATGTGTGGTAAATATGGTATAAACTTGCATTATTCATCTCCATATTATCCACAAGGTAAATGGACAAGCAGAAGCTACCAATGAAACTCTCATCAAAATCATAAAGAAAACTTGTAGATCTCACAATAACGCTGATTGGCCAGACCGTTTGGTTGACGCTCTGTGGGCTTACCGCACCTCGATCCGAACTCCTACGAGGCAAACCCCCTATGCTTTGACGTATGGATCAGATGCAGTACTCCCATATGAGATCTTTGTTCCTTTACTAAGAGTTCAATTGGATTCCGAACTTGACCCCAGTCAACGTCGGGAGCCTTTATTAGCACAGCTTGAACTCTTAGACGAAAGGCGAATGATAGCGGCCAACCATGCATAGGTTTATTGTCAAAGAATTGCACGATTTTTACGCCAAAAAGATCCTTGAGAGAAAATTTGAAGTGGATGAAATGGTGCTAAAACGCAAAGTCATTAATGCACCAGGTCCTAGGAGTAAATTGCAAGAGAATTGGGAAGGTCCATTCGTTGTCAAAGAAGTATACTCGGGGAACGCATATAGGTTAGTGAACGCTAAGGTTGAGTTGTTACATCCGTGGAACGCGGTTTACCTTAAGAAGTGCTACCCTTAGTCAGTCAGTCAAGTTTGTTCGTTCATCACTTGTCAATGTCCTGGGTCCGAGACTATACTTTTTTCACTTGGCCTTTAGCAAGGTGGGGTCTCTTCACACACCACACGATGTTGGAATATTGTTCATTATCCGAGAAATCATAAGTACACTTGGATGTGTCTAATTAGGTCAATGTAACCTCTTTTCTCTTCTCATTCGGTCAAGTTCAGAAAAGGGGCTAACTACAAGTAGGGGACCACCAGCTCTCACCTGAAAGATAAAGTCACGACAAGCAGGGGCAAAAAAAAGAAATGCAAAGGCCATGCCAAGTCAAATCTAAATGGCAAGGATAAGCCAAATGGTCACAAAAAGGGTAGCAAAAAGTACGTATCCAGAAAAAGGCTGACTAAATTAAGGAGGTAGCAATAGTATGTGCTTCCACCAAGGAATCAAAATGAAATGTACCCTTGAAAATAATTGAAAGCTAAGTTTTTTAGTGTGAGATGTCGGTTTGGAAACAAAAAGTGGTTTGGACCGAATCCTTACATGATTTCCTATTTAGACCTTCAATAGTGAAAAAATGTCAAGAAAGCTTTGGGCAGTCTCCAATATCAATGATATCATGCACGATTCCCCTTGCTCATGGCTTCTGTGATTAAGTGGATATGTGCATATTTTCCCTCTTATTTTAATTCAAAAAAAATCAAATTCCAAAACAAAATTAGTCGTATCATGTACATATACTAACATATTTCCTTATAAAAAAATGTATGGACATATTTCCCTTCATTATTTTATTCTTATCTTGATTAGATTTAGCCCCTTGATCAGATCTCAAGAAAGGTATATCTTTTAGGCAAGGGGTTAAAGATAGATCTACACTAACTTTTTTCCTTTAAGCATTGTGGATGCAGGAATAAATTTCAGCAAACCATTCAAACATACATTGGATGGATAAAAGCACAAAAGTCCACTAAAAGATCAAGTTCTGTACATGATACGATAGGGGCATACCCTTGGTAGTACATATAGAGCCTCACTGCTCTCTCCTCTCTCCCTCGCTAGGCCTCTGCCTACGCGAGCTGCTCACCTCCTCCTCCACTCTCTTGTGACGCCGGTCAGGGAGAGGCGGTCTCGTCGTCGTCGATGCCTCTGGTCATGATCCTCCTCCCCCCACTGACAGGTCTCCTAAGGACAGGAGGTTGTCTAGTAACGCATAGATAGACCCGGTCCTCAATGGTGTTTCTGGTAGGGCCTGTTGCTACTGCTCTTAGCGCTTCTTCAGCACTCGGTTCTTCAAGAACTCTAAATCTGCGACAGCCTGGGCTCGGGTCCTCTCCGCCTGGCCCTCCCTCTCCCTCGCCTCGAGTAGGTGACCCTCCGTCCTCGTCAAGTCTAGTCGGAGACTCTGTATCTGTGCTTGGAAGGTCGCCCCCACTCCCTACCGCTGCACACAAATGAGGAATATGTCAGTCCAAATCAACACATGTGCAGAAAGGTAGTAACTCGGTGTCTTACCTCCGCATCCAGCTCCTAGATCCTCTCCTCCGCCCAGTCCAGGGCCTCTCACAGCCGAACCGCCAGGTCCCTGCTAGGAGGCTGTGCGGACGAGCTCGCTCCCGTGTCTCGGCTCACTGGCACCCTCACTAGCTCCTCCCTCTTCAACCACATAGATTGGTCAGTTCACAAATCTTAATCATGGTCATTCACAAAGGTGAGTTGTCACTTACAGAAGATCATGTCTCGGTGCGGAGCCTGTCCACCTCCACTGCCTGCTCCGCATGCCACCCCTCCAGCAGCCTCACCACCTCCGACTTGGGCATCTGTCATGCACACTTTCACATCAAAATCATGTAATTATGTAACAAGAGTCAAGGGTAGGAGGTCACTCACCATGCGTCGGTCCAGCCAGAGTCACCCAGCGTAGTGCACCCGGTAGTCTGCCAAATATGCCGCGCTGTCTTAGAGGTCGGTGCGTCACAGGACCTGCTACCCTCCACCCCTCCATTAGGCGACGGTGCTGCCTTGCTCCTCGCCCCAGTCTCTATCCTCAGCGAAGAAGCGTCAGCAGCAGTGTCCCTCTATCCCTAGAGAGGGTACCTCTAAGGCTGGCTGGTGCCAACCTAGAGTGCATACCACGAGCTCCAGGAAGAGGGGCTCGCAGGTCCCCAAGCACAGCAGCAGCACGTGGCGGTCGAAGAGTGGACGACCTGCCACCACACCCGAGTGAGAAGCGTCTGCCTCTCCCCTATAGGGAGTCCACACGACCTGCAAGAAGGAAGAACACTGGTCAGTCAATCCAAATCAAATAGCAATGAGAGTAGAAGAGTTTAAGTTGAGGATTATACCTGGTCATGGGGGAAGAGGTTCAGTCGTACCCGTACGTCCTCGACGCACCGATCGGGTGCCACCTTCCATCGGGCTATGAGGGGTACCATGGCCTGGCTCCCCTCTGTCTGCACTCCGCGTCCCATGGGGAGGCGGGTGTAGCCCCAGATCTGCAAGATAGAGAACACATCAGTTAGGCACAATTTATATCAATGATGAGCATTAAGGAAGGTTGCATCCCCAGTGCTCTGAGACTGCCGCGAACTGCTAGGAAGGAGAGAGAAGGGGTGTCCTAGCACCGCGACGCCCCAAGCATATCGACATGCCTGCTCCAGGTCCCTCAGCAACAGCAGGAACTTGTAGTTCATGTGGGATGACTGCGTCACGAACAGGAGCCGCCCACTAGGTACATCACAAAGATCCGCAATGACTGCTCCTCGCTCCTCCCTCGTAGCTGGATCGACAGCCACACTCCGGCACCGAACTCGTCCAAGGTCTCTAATGCCCCTCTCCTCCCTCCTCTCAGACCCACTGTGTCTGAGAGGGCTCCTACCAAAATGCTCTAGATCGGCCTCCTCCGTCCGGCCACAAACTCTGGTCCCAACAGGTCCACCACCTCGTCATGGTAATCCCTCCTCTTCTATCCTACTACCGGCTCTCCCTAAACCGGTCGTCCTACCAGATACGCTACATCCTCCAATGTGGGTATCATGTGTTCCCAAGGCATGATGAATGCCTTGCAATCCTCGTCCCGCTTCTCCCCCAGCGCCTCGAGGTAGGGGACGCCCACGTGGAAAGGTCGCACTGCTAATAGGTGTTTGAACCCCATATGTACAACCCGAGTCTGTTGGGCCTCCGGCAGTGCCCTGAAACACGCCCAGCACAGGTCCCACGTCACCCTGCTCCTCATTCTACCATGAACTTGTATTGAGTCATGCCATGAACTTCCAATAATACCCTTATCCGAAGAAATTCCTCAAAAATATCAAAATTCATCTTAGAAAGATAAATAAAGGCATACCAAAAAGGAGGAAATTCATTGCCTATGGCCTCTCCTTTTCTTTTCAGACTAGCCTTTGAGAGAGTCTTATTTGTAGGAAGCTTTTAAGCTAAAGGTCGACTGGCTAGGTTAGGACTTCGGGGAAGTGAATAGAAAAGGGAAGGTGGACAAAGGTGAAGAGCTGGTGGAAGATCCTCATGAAAAGAATCCTCACCAGAGATAGCATGTTCTAGGGAGGATTTTTCTACAGGTTTAGAAGGTGAAGAAGGAGGCTCCTCTATATGTTCCTATTTAATGGTAAGTTGAAAAGGACGAAAGGAAGAAGAGGGTTGTGGTTGTGGTGTACGGTTAGAAGAAGTTGGTAGGTTCATTGATGGTATGTGTGAGGGATATGAAGAGGGTTAAGTTGGAGTGGTTTTGGCTTTAGGTGGAGGAGAAGGAGGCTTGGTTGAGGTTGGAAAGGGAATGGAGCAAGACTTAACCAGTTTTTTCATTGCTCGACATTCGAAAACTTTATCTTGAGACTCTAAGGGAGAGTCAGCCATATCTACTTCTGGTGCTGGTGTTTCTGTTGGTCCTGCTACTTCTGCTATGACTTCTTCTGTGGCTGCCTTGACTGTTACTTACTGTGCTTATACTGCTTGGGGCTGAGCTACATCTTCTTGTATTAGTCTGTGTGGTGAAGTTGGTGGTTGTTGCTCTGGCTGAGTTGCTTCTACTGCTGATGGTGCAGTTGTTGTCCTTGGTGCTACAATTTCCTTTGCTACTGGTGCTCCCCTTGCTTCAGCTATTGTTGATGTGGTTGCCATGGGAGTACTACCTTTATCTTGATTGCACACAAATTGGAAAAGTAGATCCCTCATCTGTTGCAGTTAATCAGTCACAAAGTCAAATTTTACATCCACTTGATGTAGTTTCATTTGTAGTACACTGAGAATTTCTTGTTACTTAAGGAACAAATCAAAGACATCATCTATGGTCTGGCATCCACTGGTCTCCCCCTGAGACCTAGGTTGGGGTCTAGCACTCTCAACAGGTGAAGGTGAGACATTTTTATATGTTGTCTCCTCAAATGGTTCAAAGCTAGAATTTGGAGAAAGAGCATCTTCTTCTATAACAGTTTTTCCTCTAATATCCTTGATGACCTGACCAATGGTCTCTTTAGGGTTTACTTGTTCCATTATCGGGGCTTCTTCTTCTAATACTTGTGCTCCTTGTTCATCCACTACAGGAGCAGTTGCCTCTAATCTTTCTTCCACTATAGATTCAATGGCTTGAGCTGAAGGAGCAACTATCATGACATTTGCAAATGACTCTTGGGTGCAATCAAGTACCAAATTTTTTACCCACACATTCTGGACATTGTTCACTAGAGTGTAGTGGCTTCTTCTAAGAGTGGATAGCCCAATGCTCTCTCTGACTAGTGTGGCAATCTCTGAGTCCAAGTTTACATGGTTTCTTTTGAATAGTACTCTTAACAGTGGTCCATATGGCAATGACTCATTTAGATGCATGGACCCCGTCATTCTGTCTATGATAACTGAGGCCAAGTTCATTGGAGGCCTCTGAATGGCCCAGTAAAGTAGGTTTCCATTTCTAAAGGTGATGGAGGAGTAAGTTCCTGCCCTTGGAGTGATGATGGTCATAATGATTGCATGTCGTAATCTCTTCTCTACAGTCAACTGTTGATAAGAAGAGCCTTCTTTTGAATGACATCTTTCTCGCCAATCATTCCTAGCCTCTGTCTTTCCAGGGGGACTGCATCATTCAATTTTTAACCAGATGTAGGGCAGTCTAAGACTTCCGATAAAATGGCTTCGAACACTGTGACTTTCGTGCCTTTAACAAATCCTTTCAACGACTCTTTTTTGGAAACTGGTGGGCTGACATAAAATGCTTTCAAGGCATCTACATATGTTGCTTCATGAATCTCACAAAATCGTTTCCAACGCATGGCTTCTAGTGTATCTGACACAATACGGAGCTTGCCGGTTAACTGAGCGAGGTCAACCACATTCCCATGGCAGACGGAGGCTTTGGTAGAGGAAAGCTTCTAGTATTGATCTGGGGTGAAAAACGAAGCATCTAGTCCTTAGAAGAGGCCATTTGGACAGAAAGTGAGGAATTGACTTTGAAGGATTCTACAGAATGATTATATGTTTGAAATAGGGTTAAAGATCCTACCTTTCTTCAGGAATGATGAAATAGTTATGACGAGCACAATGCGGGTTCATTCGGAGTTGAAGGATGAATGTGAGAACCAGCAAAATGACAAAAGAGTCAAATATTTCGAATGAGGTAGGTGATATATGGAAGAAGGGTTTTTATAAATGAAGCAAGGGATATTGATGACAATAGATGTAGAGATCAACAATTGACATCTAATATTGAAGAAGAATAAGAAAAAGTAACTGAACATATGTTATTCATCTTTTAGTTTCATTATTTTAATATCAACTACCAACTTCAAATGCATAAATTCGACTACATAGGTTCCACTACATAAAGTTGACTACACTATTTAACTTCTTTAATCACGACTTCGACTATATAACTTCAACTAGTGAGATTTCGAGGATCATGAAGATAGAAATTAAACTAAAGATATCAACAGTAGGTAATTTCTATTGAACCACTCTTATATTTTACCCTTATATTTTGGTGATAACAAAATTCATGATTAATTAAATATCATAAATATATTTAATATCATATTTTCATAATAAATATAAAACTATGGCACTATCGCTTCATGATTTGCACTGAAAAGCCAAATCGATTGTTGTTCAATGCATATCGATTACTGACTAAGTGCCACATCGATTACTATACAAATACATCGACTATGGCTCATCTCACTTAAACATCGATTCTGTCAAACAACGATTTCACTCACATATCGATTTCGTTTCAAAATCGACATCAGTGGAAAGTCGATTTTATTTGAGCACCAACTTCACTTAAACATCGATTTCCACTTAAATATTGATTGTGTTCAAACATAGATTTCACTTAAACATTGACTCTGTCGAACACCGATTTCATTAAAACATCGATTTGTTCAAACAACGATTTCAGTTTAAACATCAACTTCTATTGAACAACGACTTCCCTCAACATCGATTTCAACTTAAACATTGAGTTTATTGACACAATGACTCTATTATACTTAAACATCGATTTCCTCTGTATTTCAAACGTTTCATTGTCTTTGGCGCCCAATGAAAACTCAAATACATTTCATATGGATAACCTACTATTTCTCTGATAGAAAATCTTTTTGCTTATCTCATAGCATCTCTTCCTTCCTGTCAGAGAAAAGAGATTACCTACCATTTCTGGTTGTCAGCAGGAAACACAGAGGTATGAGCCTTCTAATATAAACACTTCTCTGGTCTACACACTTTATTCTATGCTTGCAGACCTCGAAGACCACCAAGTGGCTGGCAGTCAGAAGGAGAAGAATAGAAAGATAAGCAACGGCTAGAAGTCCAACAGATCTAAGACTCCAACGTTGCATCCTTCAACGGATCTGTTCAAAACTGCTCAAATATCAAGGATGAAGAATAGCTGAAGAAGATAATAGCCTTTTTTTGAAAATCTTTGAAGGAGTATACATCTTGTAAGAAGCCTCAACTCCACATACATTCAAGCAAGAGAGAAGACCTCGAGCCTTTTCTAGAGAAGCCTTCAGAACTGAAGAATTCCGAAGCTCCGAGCATTCAAGCTTTCCTCTCTTCTCTTCACTCTCGCTGTGCATCGTTGTAAATTTGGGGGAGAGTCTTTTGGCTGAGTGTCTTAGAGTTGGTGTACATCCTAAACAACTCTCAGCCTGTTCTTTCTTTTCTAAGAAAGCGTTCGGTTCAGCTAAGGGACTGTTCTTAGCATTTCCTTTGGGGAAGAACCTAGCTAGGGTTTATGTCTAGCAGAACCTTATTGGGGTTTGTACCAACTAAACCTAGCTAGGGGTTTATACATCCTTGGGGGGATTGTACCCTGGTTAGTGAAATCCCAAGGTTTTACTTGGGGACTGGACATAGGACTTCCATTTGGAAGGGCCGAAGCAAGATAAAATTCCTTGTGTTATTTTGTGTGATTGTTTATTTGCTTCCGCACTGCTACTCTCTATCACACTATCTAACCAAAATTTTATGTCGAAATTTCTGTGTTTTAGTTTCTTTTTCTGCAGCGAATCTATTCACCCCCCCCCCCCCTCTAGATAACGTGCTGCCAATCGTACCAAGTGGGCCAACAAGTGGTATCAGAGAGGGTCTCTGATACATCAAGAAGATCCAACGATCTTAGAGCAAAGATCCATGGCAGCCCAAGGGATTGCTGAAGGCCAATGAGTCACCAGACCTCCATTCTTCGATGGAGAGGATTACCAATACTGAAAAATGAGAATGGAATGCTTCATGCGAGGCACAGACTTTGATCTGTGGCTGGTAATAGAGGTAGGTGATTTTGTTATTGTTTTTGTTGAAGGTACTACTGCTATTTCAGCAGCTGGTAAAAGTAAATTGTCTCTAAACTTTAAAGTAAAGAACTATTTATGTGGTGCTTTATCCAAAAGAAAAATCAGTAGAGTATATGCATGTAAATCTGCAAAAGAAATATGGGATAAATTACAGGTAACATATGAAGGAACATAAAAAGTAAAACAAACTAGAATATATATTCATGTTTCACAATATGAGCAATTTAAAATGCTTCCAAATGAATGTATTACTCAAATGTATAATAGATTTTCAAGCATAGTAGTTGGTCTAAGTTCTCTTGGTAAAAATCTTTCTGATGAAGAAACTGTCAGAAAAATACTTAGGTCTTTAACTCATTCATGGACCCCTAAGGTCACTGCTATTGAAGAAGCGCATGATCTAACCAAATTTTCCATTGATAAATTAATTGGTTTCCTTATGGCACATGAAATCAATATGGAGCGTGAAGGGTTATGCAGAATAACATAATATGGTAATCTAGAAGGGGGGTTGAATAGATTACGGCAATTTCTAATTACTGATGGCTTCATTTTGGTGCTACAGCGATCTTAATGAAACTTGATTAGAATTAGATTGAGTATAAGAAAGCTTGAGTTGATATAAATGAGAACAGGGTATCAAACGTGCGTATGAACAACGTGCCTACCAATCATCTATCGCAAAATGCGAACAAACCACATTACACGATGAATTAAGGTGGTTCGGAGTACACAACTCGTGTATCCTACATCCACTGTCCACACACACACGCAGAAACGACTGCTTATGAGCAAGTTCAACACAACAACTCACACCACACACATTGTCTGATGAACCACGATCAGAACAACCACAATTTCGTGGATCAAGCACAAGGGATGCTTGAAACACAATCACACACACAATAGAATGGAAATTGTGAAATGGAGAAGAATTTAGAGTTGGGGAACAAATCCAGTTGGAATTCTTCTCGTGGATCATCCAGACGCTCTTCAAACTTCGATTCGATGTAGACTGGTCGATGTAGAAGGTTGAATTGACGATGATCCGGCTTCAACTCCGCATGGATGGTGATTCCACAATGATCTGGGCAGAAGATTGAAGCAGGGCAGCAAATTGGGGCTTTTCCTCTTGGTCCCTTGGAGGCTCTTGCTTGGGGGCTGCTGCTATATTAATTTGGCTCCAAAAGGATGCTTATATAGTGTTAGGTAAAGGTGGGGGTCATGGAGGAAGGAGACACCCAAATGGGGCCGAAATTAAAATTTCTGAATTTCATGTTTCCGTTGTCTGTCGACAGTGCACTTGCATCTGTCGACAGGTGCACTTGCATCTGTCGACAGATGCACTCAGTCCATGATCGTCTGAGAACTGGGTTTCAGAAATCTGAACTTCTGTGTGTATCTGTCGACAGGTAATTTGCATCTGTCGACAGGTGCACTCAGAGATACAAGAACTGAAGTCTGTCTTGGTTGTCTGTGTGTATCTGTCGACAGGTAATTTGCATCTGTCGACAGGTGCACTCAGAGATACAAAAACTGAACTCTGTCTTGGGTTGTCTGTGTGTATCTGTCGACACATACCCTGGGCCTGTCGACTGATGCACTTCTTTGACATTGCCTTGGTCTGTTTGCTCATTTCTTTGATGCTCCATCTTTCATGCTTGTGCACCTACATGTAAATACATTGTTAGTGATTTACATTGTATGATTTAGCAATATTTAACATAATCACTTTCATGGTGTTTTTCATGTTAATTAACACATCAATTTTGCATTAAATCAATGTTCAAGGATATTAATGTGATCATCAAAAATATGATATATTGAAAACCCAACAATCTCCCCCTTTTTGATGATGACAAAAAAATTCAATAGATGCAAAATATTGATGTTCTCCCCCTTTTTGGCAACATACAAAATGTCAAGTCATGCACATTTAAGAGACAAATAAACATGAACTGTGATTTTTCATTGATTGATCATTCAAATTTCACAGTACAAGAGACAACCATTACATGACTCAATAAAAATCAAAAGGAAGGGAAATAACATGAGCAAGCAAAAAGATAACAGGACTAGTGAGACTAACTCCCAGCTAAGACTCTTAACGACCTCAAAGGACCCTGAGACCCTCTATTCATTGTCATGTCCAGCAGGTGGAGGATGACGGGATCCAGCTCTCTCGGAGTAGAGGTAATCAAGCCGGTCTTGGATATGCACATGAGATGCATCCAGAGAGATAAGGCGAGCATCCACTTGATCAAATCTAGTGTTCAGTTGAGCAAATCCTGAGGTCATCTGTTGATGCAATTGTGCCAAGTAATCACAAAGGGATTTTTCTTGAGGCACAGGTACATCAGCAAATTCTTGAGGTTGATCAGGCATTTGCTCATCCTGAGGTTCTTCATCACTGTCTTCATTATCTTCATTGTCTTCATTGTGAGATGCCTCTTCATCACCTTGTTGTTCTTTCCCTTTGAAAGTCCTTGTCACTACACCGTCTACAAACTTGTAGCCCATTCGTGAGCGGCAGTGAGGTCAAATGCATTGCGGGATTTTAAGGAGACGAGCTCACTTGAAGGAATAGGGATGCCAATGAAAATGAGAAGAGAGATGATGGGGCATGCATATGGCATTGATCTCTTGGTGTTGGAGAAACACCGACGAATGAGGCTTAGCATGAGTTCAGGTAGATTGATTTGTTGACATTTGAGAAAGAATATGAACAAAGACTTATGGACCTTAGTTACTAATTCTCGGCTTCCATCCTTCGGGACGATCAAGGTAGTGAAGATATGATGGATCATCCGGATCAAAGGAGGAAAGGAGTTGGCATTCAGACGAGCAATTTTCTTAGTGGAATCATAAGGTTGCAAAGTGAGAAGTTCATAGTACTCAGAAGCGGAAGGAGTATAGTTGAAGATTTCAACTCCTGAGTTTGGATTTGAAGGGCCGTCGAGATAAGATTTGCGGTGAGGCGAAAACGAGTGCCTTTCATCGAAGAGAAAATATCTTCCTGATCGGAAAGCCCTAGGTTATTAAAAAATTCTGTGACGGCATTTGGAGAATATTGCAAGTGCGAGTACATAAAGGATGTCCACTCTTGAGTGTCAAAGTAGGGTAGGAGTGAGGGGAACATCGATCCTAAGGACTCAAAGTCCACATACCGGGATTGGACGAGTTTCTTGAAGGTGCCGTGTACCCGGATGAGATGGAGACCCTGAGGAACAATGAGTTCCGGAAAACGATCTTCGCGATGCTTGCTACGATGTTCTGAAGGAGCCCTGGAACTCTCTCCGGCGTCCGTCGAAGCGCGACGACGGCGAGTGAGAATCTTGGTCTTGGGTGCCATCTGAAGAAGGAGGGTGAGAATGGCGTTTGGGAAGGGAGAGTGGAGGGATCTCAGACGAGGAGCAGCGAGATCGTCAAAGACGGATCGGATCTTGAGTCCTGGAGGGGGAAGAGAGGGGTTTGGAGAAGAGGAGGAGAAAATGAGAGGGGAATGGTGGGAAATGGTCGTGGGAAGCCTTTAGAATAGGTTTAGAAGGGATTTTGAAAAGAGGCCCCACACAAAAGACTTGAACCGGCGCGATGGTTGTCTTCAAAAACGGATCTGGGTCGCCGGCTGTCGACACATGACTATCTGTCTGTCGACAGATAACTGCTTTTTGGCAGAAACTTGATTTTTTCAAGATTTTTTCAAAGGGTCAAGTGTTCATTTGGCATTTTAGGGTAAAATAGGTGTATGTACAAGTTAAAAATTCATATCCATTATGATGAAGACATGACACAATTCTACAATGATTTTGAAATAAAATCGATGAGTTCTTTAATTAGATCATAAAGAACACATTTCACAAAAGCCAGTGAAAATTAAATAAATCTTTTGATTAAGGCCATTGAAAAAAAACATGCATCCAAATAGAGATGATAGTCAGATGAAATTTGAATTAGATGGCCACAAGAACATCTTACCCATAAGAAGCACATTGGACTTGACATAAAATTTTTTCGGAGGCTTCACTCTATTTCTAGTATGATTTTAGGATCTTTAAACAGCGAAGATGGGAAGAGTGGCAATGAGGAGCACTTTCACTTTTTCATGTGAAGGTAGACATGTGTGATGCTAATACCCCCAGTTTCTCAATGTGAGTGTCCATCAAGCCATTGTATAGAGATAATGAAACAATCTTTTGACGCGAAGACCGACATTGGTGATGCCCATGTCCCCTGTTACTTAGTAATTTTCATCATTGCTCTACCTCCATCCCATAATTGAAAGATATTCTTTTTTGTTTGAAACTTAGAAATAGGTAGCTTTTCTCCCATTTTATTTTGTTTTTACTTTTCGTCAAGTACATGAGATTTCTTTAGGCAAGTGATAATGTAGAACATTAAATTCAAGGACCTTTTGATCTTTCAAATCATTTTGGATTCATGTTTAAAGACAAGGGAGTTATGCAAAGGAGATGTTTAAAAATCATTTGGTTTGCTCATTGTGTTCAAAATGATCTAATTAGTCCTCAATCAAGTGTTGCATCAAACATCATTTAGACTTGGTTCACGACTTTGACATGAAGTGGATATGAAGGTTATATTGCACAAAACAATCCAATGTTTACCTTTAAATCAAGTAATGAACACTTTCTTGAAAAGTATGAAGAAGGAATGAGAAAAAAAAAATGAGAATGTGTATCTGTCGACAGATGCACACAGACTGATGAATTGAAGTTTCAGTCAGAGCAAGTCTGAGTGTACCTGTCGACAGATGGAATGTGTCTGTCGACAAATATGAACAGAGTGGATTTTTCTGGTTTCAGTTTGAGTGCACATGAAGTTCAAGGAAGTGAGGATTAAAAATTAAGTGAAGAAAGAGTTTCCCCATGAAAATACTTATCTACCCTGAACTTACTCCCCCATAGTGTGTGCACGTGTTGACACAACATCTAGTTAAGGATTCACACAAGCATTTGAGACAAGGAAAACATGTTCATTTCAAGAATATCATGCACAAGCACATGGTCACAGAAAAAGCATTGTTTCATGGAGTTATCATGATAAAATGTAAGGAAACTAAAAATCCTATGTGAAGTACAAGACCTTTATTTGCAATGGGACTATGGATACTTGGCGGAGAATGTTTCCTCACGCATGATGATAGTTTCCAAACAAGCCGAACTTGTTCTTCCACAGTTCACCATTTGATATACCACATAGTCATTGACACATAAAGAGCATGTACTCCAATATGGAGAGTTAGTTTCATTGCATTTTACACAAACCCAATTCTCTTCTTAAGGATGTGAATCTATCTTCAGACAAGGGTTTGGTGAAAATGTCAGCCAATTGTTTTTCTGTGGGAATGAAATTAAGTTCCAAGGTTTTATTGGCAACTTCATCTCTCAAGAAATGATGACGGATTTCAATGTGTTTAGTCCTTGAGTGTTGGACAGGGTTTTTTTAAAGGTTGATAGCACTTGTGTTGTCACATAGTATAGGTGTGTATCCAATTTCAACATTATAGTCAGCTAACTGACTTTTGATCCACAACACTTGAGCTGCACAACTTCCTGCAGCGACATATTCTGCCTCTGCAGTGGAGAGTGCAACCGAGTGTTGTTTCTTGGATGCCCACGAAACCATGCAACCGCCAAGGAATTGGAAATATCCACTAGTGCTTTTTATATCAATTTTACATCCAGCATAATCAGCATCAGAATATGATATCAAATCAAAACTACTGCCTGCTGGGTACCAAAAACCCAAATTGCATGTGCCTGAGAGATATCGGATAATTCTCTTAACTGCAATTAAATGGCTTTCCTTTGGACTAGATTGATATCTAGCACAAAGGCAAACACTGAATTGTATATCCGGTCTACTTGCAATAAGATAAAAGAGTGAGCCAATCATACCTCGAAAGTGCTTTGCATCTATCGGTTTACCTTTCTCATCATTTTCCAATTTGATGCTTGTGCTCATTGGGGTGGAGGCCGGTTTAGCTTGCTCAAATTGAAATCGTTTGAGAAGCTCTTTGACATATTTTTCTTGATTTATGAAGAAGTCGTCTTCATGTTGTTTCACATTTGTGATTGTTGAAGGGCCGGGAGCATCTTGTCCTTGAGGAATTTGATCTTGTGAATGTTGTTCTTCAGGAGGTTCACCTTCTAGTGGATTTTCTTCATGTGTTTCATCTTGTTTTCTGAAGGCTTTTTCATCATCTTCATCATAGTCCTTGTGAAGATATCCACCCTTAGTCTTGGAACCTTCTTCAGATTTGTCTTTTGCTTTGACTTGAAGGTCCTCAAGTGATGTTCCTTCATCTTCTTTTTCAGTTCTATTAACAGTCAAACTGTTAGTTTTGGCATAAGTCTCATAAAAAATTACATGTGGAGTTTCTTCCACAGTGCGTGTTTTATTGTTAACACCCTATATGCCCTAGAGTGTTTGGAGTAGCCTAGAAAAACACCTTGATCACTTTTGGCTTCAAATTTATCTAAATCAGATTTATCATTGTTATGAATAAATACCTTTGAGCCAAATACTCGGAAGTACCCAAGGTTGTGTTTCTTACATTTCAACAATTGGTAGGGGGTTTTCTTTATCACAGGTCTTACCATAGCTCTGTTTAGAATGTAGCATGAAGTGTTCACTGCTTCTGCCCAAAAGCTTCTTGTGAGTTGGCCTTCAACCAGAAGAGTGCGAGCCATTTCCACCAATGTTCTGTTTTTCATCTCCACTACTCCATTTTGTTCTGGAGTCCTTAGGGAGGAGAACATATGTTCAATCCCTTGGTGCCTGCAAAAATCAGAAAATGCATTGTTATCAAATTCTCCCCCGTGATCGGTGAGGATTGAGCATATTTTATTCACATTGCCATGCTCAATCTTGTTAAAGAATTCTTGGAAGATTATAAATGTTTCACTTTTGTGTGCCAAGAATTTGACCCATGTGAACCTAGAAAAATCATCTACAATGACAAAACCAAAATGTTTGCCATTGAGACTTAAAGTTCTAGGTGGTCCAAAAAGGTCCATGTGCAACAGTTCATATGATTTAGATGTGCTTACCAGTGCTTTGGATTTGAAAGACTTCCGGGTCTGTTTTCCCTGTGCACATGCATCACAAAAACTTTCATTGTTGTTAAAAGAAATGTCAGGAAGTCCACTTACTAATTTGAGCTTCATGATCTTGTGCAATACGTTGTAGCTCGCATGGCCAAGCCTACGATGCCACAATGTCAATTCATCCTGTCTATTTGCAACAAGACACAAGTTGTCATTTTCTGGATCATCTAAGTCAACTAAGTAGATGTTATTTACTCTTTTTCCAGAAAATTTTACACTTCCTGTTTCTTTATCAACAATTTGACATGAATTTGATTCAAAAATGACGTTGTGACCTCTATCACATAATTGACTTATGCTAAGCAAATTGTGATTAAGGCCATCAACTAACAGTACATTTTCAATTAAATTGGAGGAACACTTACCAACATTACCTGTGCCAATGATTTGGCCTTTGTTGTTACCTCTAAAAATAACTTGTCCTCCGTCTTTCTCCACTAGCAAACAAAATTTAGCTTTGTCGCCCGTCATGTGCCTCGAACAGCCGCTATCCAAGTACCATTTGTTTTGATGTTGGGCTGCTAGGCATTCCTACATATGTGGATCAGACAAGAGGTTTTGGTACCCAAATTACTTTGGGTCCCAAAATTTCATTCATGCAACAAAGTAGATGCTTAGGAATCAAAACTTGTTTGAATTTCTGTTTCTTTGGATTATTCCAGCATTGTTTTTCATCATGACCAATCTTTTTACACACATTGCATGAAGGAATTTTCTTTTCAATTTTTTGTTGCTTGATAGACTGTTTATTAGTTGAATTTGTTCTTGCCTGTCGCAGGCACCATTCCATCTGTTGACAGGTGACTTTTTCTTTTGTTTGTTGGGAACATTTTGTTTGGATTGCAATACTTTGGTCTGAGATTGACTTGTGTTATGCTTTGTGGGAACATGCTTGCTTGTGCTTGGTCTAGGATTAACAAAGGAAGTGATCAATGACTCTCCTATTTTCTTTTGTTTGACAGGTTGATATCCTAACCCATGTTGGTTACATGTACCTTAGCACCTAGAACCGCATCTAGATTTTGCTTTCCTTTAACAAATTTCATTAAGTCCTCAGATTTTTCTTTCAATTCTTTTTCAGTTTGTTCCAACTCTTTCCTTGTTTCTAGATGTTCTTCTTGAAGGAATTCAAGAGAATGGCTTAAACAGTCCTTTTCTTTTTGTGTTTCTTGTAATTTCATTTTCAAGCAATCCATCTCTTCACTATGAGTCTTTTCATCAACTTCCATCATTTCTATTTCTTTTGTTAGGAATGCAATTCGTTCATCGTTATTTTTATCATGCACAAGGGAGTTGCATTTCTTTTTCAATGCCTTATTTTCAGATCTATATTCACAAAATTTTTGAAATAGAGTAGTGTATGCTTCCTCCCATTCACTTGCAGTGTAATTATCAAATGACAAGTTTACCTCGGTGGAGTCATCACTCCTTGCCATAAGCATTTTACTTCTTCATCATCGGATGTTTCTTGTGCATCTTCATCTTCATCTTCATCACTCCAGGTTGCCAATATTGCATTGGCTTTCTTGAAGATGAATTTTTCTTTCTTCAGCTTCTTCTTGAGTTCCGGGCATTCTCCTTCATGTGCCCCTGTTTCTTGCATTCATAACAAACAATATCAGATTTTTTGTTGGACTCATTTTTTGTGAAAAATTTTTCTTTTGGAAAGGTTTGGAGTTACCTGTGTCTCTCCTTTTGAACTTCAGAAATTTCTTGAATTGTCTAGTGAGCATTGCCATTTCATCATTATCACTCTCACTAGTGTTTCTTGCTCATCACTATCTTGTTGAATGAATTTCTTGGAGCTTGTTGATGTTTTGTTGGATGCTTTTAAAGCAATTGACTTCCTAGGATTTTCTTCTAATTCTTTTCTTTGATGTTGATTTCATATGTCATTAAGGAGCCAATTAGTTCATCCAATTTCATTTTAGAAAGGTCTTTGGAATCCTCAATGACAGTGGCCTTAGTATTCCAAGATGAAGTAAGAGATCGAAGTATCTTTCTTACTAAGTCACTTTCAGAGTATTCTTTTTTAAGACCTTTTAGCCTGTTAATTATTAGCATGAATCTTGCAAACATGTCTGATATGTTTTCATCAGTTTTCATCTTAACCATTTCATATTCAGACACTAACATGCTAACTTTGGTTTCCCTTACCTCGGACGTACCTTCGTAGATGAGTTCAAGTTTGTCCCACATCTCTTTTGCTGTTGAGCATGTGGAGACTCTTGAGAACTCCTTTGGATGCACCGCACATTGCATCATGTTTAGTGCGCTCCAGTTGAGAGTTCCTTTAGCTATTGGTCTTTCGTCCAGGTGTCTTCGTCCTCGGGCAACTCATATGGTCCCTTGCTGACTATTTTTCACAGCTCGTAATTTGAGCTCTCAAAAATACCTGTATACGATTTTTCCAATAAGGATAGTCATTGCCATCAAAATAGGGAGGCCTGGTTACTGAATGTCCATCGGCCATATACCCTTTGCTAGAATCCATAAGATCGAAAATCTCCTGATCGCTAGATCAATTACGAAAACTGTAAATCGGAGAAACCTCGCTCTGATACCAATTGAAGGGTTATGCGGAATAACACAATATGGTAATCAAGAAGCGGGGGTGAATAGATTACGGCAATTTCTAATTAATGATGGCTTCTTTTTGGTGCTACAGCGATCTTAATGAAATTGATTAGAATTAGATTGAGTATAAGAAAGCTTGAGTTGATATAAATGAGAATAAGTATCAAATGTGCGTATGAACAACGTGCCTACCAATCATCTATCACAAAACGCGAACAAACCACAGGACACGATGAATTAAGGTGGTTCGGAGTACACAACTCGTGTATCCTACATCCACCGTCCACACAGACAGCAGAAACGACTGCTTATGAGTGAGTTCAACACAACACCTCATACACACACACGTTGTCTGATGAACCACGATCAGAACAACCACAATTTTGTGGATCAAGCACAAGGGATGCTTGAAACACAATCACACCACACATAATAGAATGGAAATTGTGAAATGGAGAAGAATTTAGAGTTGGGGACAAATCCAGTTGGAATTCTTCTCGTGGATCGTCCAGACGCTCTTCAAACTTCGATTGGATGTAGACTGATCGATGTAGAAGGTTGAATTGACGACGATCCGGCTTCAACTCCGCATGGATGGTGATTCCACGACGATCTGGGCAGAAGATTGAAGCAGGGCAGAAAATTGGGGCTTTTCCTCTTGGTCCCTTGGAGGCTCTTGCGGGGCTGCCTGCTATATTAATTTGGCTCCAAAAGGATGCTTATATAGTGTTAGGTAAAGGGGGGGTCATGGAGGAAGGAGACACCCAAATGGGGCCGAAATTAAAATTTCTGAATTCATGTTTCCATCGTCTGTCGACAGGTGCACTTGCATCTGTCGACAGATGCACTCAGTCCATGATCGGTCTGAGAACTGGGTTTCAGAAATCTGAACTTCTGTGTGTATCTGTCGACAGGTAATTTGCATATGTCGACAGGTGCACTCAGAGATACAAGAACTGAAGTTTGTCTTGGGTTGTCTGGGTGTATCTGTCGACAGGTAATTTGCATCTGTCAACTGGTGCACTCAGAGATACAAAAACTGAACTCTGTCTTGGGTTGTCTGTATGTATCTGTCGACACATACCCTGGGCCTGTCGACAGATGCACTTCTTTGACATTGCCTTGGTCTGTTTGCTCATTTCTTTGATGCTCCATCTTTCATGCTTGTGCACCTACATGTAAATACATTGTTAGTGATTTACATTGTATGATTTAGCAATATTAACATAATCACTTTCATGGTGTTTTTCATGTTAATTAACACATCAATTTTGCATTAAATCAATGTTCAAGGATATTAATGTGATCACCAAAAACATGATATATTGAAAACCCAACAGAGCGTCCATCTGAAGGGTCATCCAAGAAGAATTTACTATGCTCTTAAAGTTACAGCTGCTCCTTCACGTCTTCTTCTTCTAGTTCAAAAAATGCAGGATCTGAAGACAGTGATGTAGATGACATACTGTCCAAACTTCAAAGAATTCTTAAGAAGAAGAAAAATGGATCAAGAAGGATCCAAAAGAAAGACAAAAGGAGAAAGAACCAGTCTGCTATGAATGCAGAAAACTTGGATATCTAAGACCTGAATGTCCAAAACTCAAGAAGATTGGTCAACAAGAAAAGTCCAAGAAGAAGCACAAGAAATTAAAAGGAAGAGCAATGGCTGCTTGGGACAATGAAGAAGTCACAACTTCGGAATCATCTAGCTCAGAATCAGAGAAAGAGCAGGAAAGTCTAGCCCTCATGATAGGACTAGATAAGGTACATTCTGATCCACTTTCTGATTCGTGCACTGTAGCAACCTGGAATGTTTGGAAAATAAAAATTTAATAATTATAAAAATAAAAGCAATTAGAAAATCAAGTAAAAGAGAACTAAATAAAACCCATTAAATGAAAAGAACTAATGGGCATTGTTAAATAGACCCATTAGAAATTAGTGGGCCAAAATAGAGATTTTTAAAAGGGGAATACTAGGAAAATACCCTAAATTCGTAACAAAATTATTACTTAAATAGAAAAGGGGTATTTAATGTGTTAAAAAGCTGATTTGAGTTTGATTTGGATTCTTAAACCTACCCTAATAGGTTGGCCATGAATTTGGGTCCCAACCTAACCCAAATTAGGTGATCTCATGCCTAAAAAGGGGAGAGGGAAATAGGAAATTCGGAATAAATAGGAATTAGAGTCATAATAGGAAATAGAATGGGGAGATGCTTAAATACTCTTTTAAAACCCTCATGGCTGGACCTAGCCTGTGCCAAGGGCTTGCTAGACGTGGGAAGAGGCCAAGGAGGAGAGAAATTCATGGGGAAAAGGCTCCTCAAAGCTTCTTCCTTGTTCTTTAAGTTCTTAACCCTAGAAGACAAAAAGATTCAAATGTAGGCATTCTCACGAGCAAAACTAAATCAATTTCATCTGTACTTTGATCTAAACCTCAGAACAAAAGCCCTTTGGTTTCATAAATTTTCATCGAGTCAATATTTTCTTCTTAATTTTTCATGTTCTGTACTCATCATGACCCTGAACCCTCTTCTTAATTCTTGATCTCTTTATATCTCAACCCCATGCCACGAGACTTTTACTATAGGAACTGATGCATGTTAGGCATCTTTTGCCCTAAAATCCCTAATTTTGATTCATCCTATCTTGCGAATTTAATCATTGATCTCAACTATGCACAGTTTCATGTTCATCATGATACTTGTGTTTAATGCATGACTAAACCATGTCTGTTTTCAAATCCTTTTACTGTAAGTACCCATGCATGTCTAGATCAATTCGCAATTGGTTTTATGATTTTTCATCACTGGTACAAATAGTTATGTTTTTCTGAATCACCCTATGTCAAATAAGGTAAGTTTGGCCCGCAATCCAATATATTGTTCTTGTCTTTGTCGGACTCGGGCGCAGACCCTGTGAACGCGACGGCCCGATAGGCCGCGTTCACAAGGCCATCACGACAGAGCATGCTGTCGCGATCTGATCGCGACAGGGCCTGTCGTCGCGATCTGCTACCCGACCTGACAAGCCCGTCGCAACCTTCAAACGACCTCGTCGCGATCTGTCTGCTTGAACCGATGAGCTTGTCGCGATATGTACAAGACCCCGTCACAATCTCAGTTGACCCCATTGCGACCCTCATTAGGGTACATCGCGATATGGGTTTTTGCATGAAACCCCCTGTCTTAGTAAGTCTTGACTATCTACAGTGCTTGTACCTTTGTTTAATAGTCATACACACAGAAAATTACACTTGTTATAAATTAAACATTTATGTGTGATTAAAATACATACACATGATCTTTTCTATCTACAATTTCATGACACTTATGGCTTAATTTAGCATGAAAATATTTCATAATGTATTTTGAAATTATGTAATTCAATTGTCATATTTAAAATAGACTTTTCTACGTTTTCTCACGTTGTTTTGGGAATACCGTTATCGACGCTCCACTGTTCTAGAATTCCCCTAGAACGTCGAACACTTGTTTCTACATACACACTCTCTTGACTTGGACGAACTCTCCATCGGATACTCCTTCTGCCAGACTAGTGAGTCTTTGTTCAAGGCCTCTGTAAGTTTCCTCTGTCCATGGATTCCCACATGGTCGACGAGCCGGTTGTACCCTAACACCTAGTACACCCTTTAGGGATCAATATGGTCCAAACGGCTATTATAAGTGCGCTCTTATTTTGAATCACGTCGGACCTCTGGACCTGTGCTTAACATGGCCAATGGTAGGGTCGTGAGTTCCACCTGACTGCCAACACCAAGTGCGCGTGTTGTGCAACTGTTACTATCGCTTGTTTACTCGACGTGTTACGTGCAACATCCACTAGCTCTCATCTATACTCTACTCACTTATCTATTCACGTTCACTCTACTATCTCGTCTATTCATCTAGTGCTCTCATCTATTTCTTAGTACTCTATATTGGCCATTGACTGATTTTCTAAAGATAAACAATATAACCAATGCCTGACAATATATAAGAGCCTGATCTGGTCCTGGGATGTGTGCCCGAAAGTGCTAGTGCCAATGGGAGTTCAATGATCAAAGTGTTTGGCATTACACTCGAGTGCTATCTATCTCAACTATCTAAATGACAATCAAAAGTGCTATATTATCTCGTTGTCTATCGACAAAAGTGTTGTGTTCTCTCGTTGTCCGTTGACTACAATGTGCTATACTATACTCGCTGTGCTATTACTATATTTTGTGCGATTTGTGCTATGGCCATCTTGCTATTTTGTGCTATACTCAACACTTGTGCTATATTTAGAAAGTTGTGCTATTTCGTTCACGTGCTATCCTGCTATCTTTTACTTGACTCACTCGCTCTATCGTTAGTTACTCTGCCTTTAATGCATTAACTATTTAAAACCTACTTGACTATTGAGACTTAAGTCCTACTGGGCGTTATCACTCACCCTGCGTTATTTATCATTGTGTTCTCAGGTGAGACCGAGGACGAACTATACAGTTAAGAGGACGGGAATGACCAGGAGTGATGTCATGAGTACCCTAGCATCCTAGTATTATGTTCGAGTCGTAGTTTGGTCTTTTGCTTATTTCAATGTAATTTGGCCCTATAGAATGGCTCTGATATTAGTGGCTGTAACTAGACATTGGAAAGTTATTGATGAGAAGAATTTTCTTTAGTATTAATCATTGTGCAATGGTTTGATGTCTAGTACTTGCTCTGTACTCGTTTACTTGCAACTGCCTCGCGTTTCGATAATCCGCGTCAGGGCGTGACAGTTTTGTGGTATCAGAGGCTAGGTTGTTCTTAAGTATAGGATGATCTAGGTTGACCAGCCTCGACTAGAGTCAATTATCCTACCTATGTGAGTTGTGGACAGAGCCAAGGGTAACTAGCTAAAATAAACTCACACACGCACGAATTAAATTTCCCATCAATATCATAACAATAAGTTGTTTTTGTAGGAACTAAGCAATCAAGATGACAGTTGAACATGCTCAAATGAGGGGCATGCAACAGACCATTCAAGAACTTACTCGCGTGATTGTGCAAGCTACCCAAGGAGGTGGCAATCGTGGTGCAGGCGACCTGCATTGTAAGTTTCGAAGTCTGAACCCACCTAGGTTCAGTGGATCCACGGATCCGGATGAAGTCGAGCACTGGCTAAAGGAAACGGAAAGGATTTTCCATGTTATGTAATGCGCAGTGGGGGATAAGCTGCTACTAGCCATATTTCAAATTGAAAAGGACGCCCGCGCTTGGTGGGAGTCTGTGGAAGCGACCCGAGCGAATGGTCAGTTCACTTGGGCCGAATTCAAAGAAGCTTTTAATTCCAAATATTTCTCGGAGCGTGTCCAAGAAAGGAAGGCTGCTGAATTTGCTGCTCTTAAGCAGCGGAGCCTGACAGTGGCCGAATATGAAGCCCAGTTCTCTAGACTGGCAAGGTATGCTGAGCACCTGGTGAACATGGAGTGAATGAAGGCTAAGCGCTTCCTCAACGGCCTTAAGCCTCAATACATTACCCAACTGGCACCTCTCGACATCCAGACTTATGCCGAGATGGTAAAGAAAGCTCAGCTGCTGGAAGATGCTACGGACTTCACCGACTGTATAAAAGGGAAGTTCGTAAATTAGGAAATGACTTCTGGACCATCATTTGCCAAGCTGAACAATGGCAAGAAACATCCCTTCAACATCACCGACGGGTCCAGCCAAGAAAGGAAACCCAAGGTCTTCGTACCCAACACTCCAGTCAAAAGCAACTGCAAGTATTGTGGCAAGCCAGGTCATACTGCTGACGAATGCTGGAGGAAATTCGGCGCATGTCTACACTGCGGGAGTCGCGAGAACCGTATTCCCGAGTGCCTGTTGCTGAAAGAACATGAGAGGCGCCCTATTGCGGCTAAGAAACAGGGAAGATTGCAAGCCCTGCATGATGAGGAACCCGCTACGGACGGTGGCATGGTAGAAGGTACCCTACAAGTTTTCTCCTTATCAGCATTTGTTTTATGTGATACTGGAGCAACTCATTTGTTTATATCTCAACACTTTGCTGATACCCTAATTGCAAAACCTATATCCATGGGTTGGGAGTTCTCTGTCACAACGCCACTAGGGGAAAAGGAGAAATTGAACAAATACTTTCCATTTGCCGACGTAATGATCGGAGACCATAACCTAAAAGCCGACCTAGTGTGTATGCCCATGGAAGGCTATAATGTAATTTTGGGAGCCGACTGGTTGTCCACATATGGGGCAAGGGTCGACTTTAAGAAAGGGAAGGTTACCTTTAGTGACTTTCCTAAATTGGCATTCTCTGGGATTAGACATAAGAGACGGATGTCTCTAATCTCCGCCATAAAAGCCCACAACATGATAAGGAAAGGCTGCATTGCTTTCCTTGCGGCCGTAGTAGTGGAAAATAAGGGTTCTAAGATAGAAGACATCTACATAGTCCAGGATTACCTCGATGTGTTTCCTGAAGATCTGCCAAGAATTCCCCCGGAACGAGATGTCAACTTCGCCATTGAATTTATCCTTAGAGCTGGACCGGTATTACGGCAACCGTACCGGATGTCACCTACCAAGCTAAAGGAGTTGAAGATGCAGCTGATAGAGCTATTAGAGAAGGGGTTCATTAGACCGAGTACTTCCCCATAGGGGGCACCTATGCTATTCATCAAAAAGAAGGATGGATCGATGAGGTTGTTCATTGACAATTGTGAACTCAATCAGCTGACCATCAAGAACAAATACCCATTGCCCAGGGTCGATGAGCTATTCGACCAAATATTAGGAGCTCAATATTTCTCCAAGATTGATCTTCTATCTGGCTATCATCAAATGAGGATCAATGATGACGATATCTTCAAAACGGCTTTCAGGAGCAGGTACAGACACTATGAATTTGTCGTTATACCTTTTGGTCTAACCAATGCTCCTGCAGCCTTTATGCAACTCATGAACATCATATATCGGCCATACCTTGACAAGTTCGTGGTCGTCTTCATCGACGATATCCTCATATATTCCAAGACCAAAGAAGAGCACGAAGAACACCTGAAGATCACATTGCAAGTCTTGCGAGACAACAAACTGTACGCAAAGCTTAGCAAGTGTGAATTCTGGCTCAAAGAAGTGTCCTTCTTGGGCCATGTCATCTCAAAGGATGGCATCTCCGTTGATCCCTCCAAAGTCGAAGCTGTACCCAATAGGGAGAAACCAACCAACGTCACCGAGATCAGAAGCTTGTTGGGACTGGCTGGATAATACAGGCGGTTCATCAAGGACTTCTCCAAAATTGTCGTTCCTCTCACACGTCTGACATAAAAGGAGAATCCATACTCCTGGACTAAAGAGTGTGAGAAAAGTTTCCAACTCTTACAGATTGCCTGACTTCAGCACCTATTCTCGCTCTGTCAATAGAGGGAGAAGGTTTCTCTATCTACACTGATGCCTCAGGAATTGGGCTAGGGTGTGTACTGATGCAAAAGGAGAAAGTCATCGACAACTGAAGACTCATGAAGTCAACTACCCCGTGCATGATCTGGAGTTGGCTGTTGTGGTCTTCGCCTTGAAAATCTTGAGACATTACCTCTATGGGGAGAAGTTCACTGTCTACTCAGACCATAAAACCCTGAAGTACTTATTCTCCCATAAGGAAGTCAATATGAGACAGAGAAAATGGCTAGAATATCTGAAGGATTTCGACTTCAACATCCAATACCATCCGGGAAAGGGTAATGTCATGGCTAATGCTCTTAGTAGAAAGCCGATGGCATCTGTTTTAAGTCTAGTCCTTGGCGAGATGCAACTACTAGAACAATTCGCAAGGTTAGACCTAAATATTGAACATAGAGATGATCGAGTCTTGGTTGCCAATATCAAGATTCAATCCGACTTGCTGGAAGAGATTAAAACCCAACAAGATAATGATCCATTCTTAGTTCGCATCAAGGAAACCTTAGCCGAAAGACCGAACTTCGCTATGACTGAGGATGGAAGACTGGTGTTCCAAGGGAGGACCTGCGTCCCCGATAATGAAGAACTAAAAATAAGGTTAATGGATGAAGCTCACAAGACAAAATACACTATCCACCCTGAAGTACCAAAATGTATCAAGACATGAAGAGAACGTTTTGGTGGCCGAACATGAAGAGAGAGGTAGCCGAGCATGCTGCTCACTGTCTTACTTGTCAACAGGTAAAGGTGGAACACTTGCGCCCTGCGGGTGTACTCAGACCGCTAGATATTTCGGAATGCAAATGAGAAAGCATTGGCATGGATTTCATCATGGATTTATCCAAGACTCGTGGTGGACTCGACGTCATATGGGTTATTATAGACCGACTAACCAATTCTGCCCACTTCCTAGCCATAGAGTAAGTGGTCGGTAGAGGTACTAGCTGCCCTATATGTCAAGGAGATTGTAAGACTACATGGAGTTCCATCATCCATAGTCTCGGATCGATATCCGAGATTCACCTCTATTTTTTGGAAAGGACTGCAAGGTGCACTGGGTACTAAACTCAACTTTAGTACCGCATTCCACCCACAAACCGATGGGCAGACTGAAAGAACCAACCAAATAGTGGAAAATATGTTGAGAGCTTGCACTATAGATTTCCAAGGATATTGGAACGAGCATCTATCCCTTATTGAGTTCGCCTATAACAACAGTTACTAGGCGAGCATTAGGATGGCACCGTTCGAAGTACTCTACAGAAGAAATTATAGATCTCCTGCATGTTGGAATGAGGTTGGAGAAAAGCAATGGTTAGGCCCAGACATGGTGCAACGTACCACAAGGATATACAAGTGATTAGAGACCGGCTTAAGACCGCTCAGTCCAGACAAAGAGCTATGCCGACAAAAGAAGGCGAGACTTAGAGTTTCAAGTGGGTGATCATGTATTCTTAAAGGTGTCACCTACACATGGCATTCAAAGATTTGGTGTGAAAGGAAAGCTCAGTCCTAGATATATCAGTCCTTTTGAAGTACTCGAAAGGATTGGTGAGGTTGCATACCGACTGGCATTGCCACCGGATCTGGCATGTGTACACAATGTGTTCCATGTCTCCATGCTCAGAAAATTTGTCTATGACCCTACCCACATCATTCGACACGAGAAGTTGGTGTTAAACAAAGATGTGACATACGAAGAGAAGCCAGTCAAGATACTGCAACAGAAGGTGAAACATCTCAGGAACCATCCCATTCACGTGGCTAAAGTCTAATGGAATAACCGCGGAGTGGAAGAAGGCACATGGGAACCAGAAGGAGCCATCAAACGGAGCTAGCCTGATCATTACGGTAAGACATTCCCTCCATTATGATAATATGAATTGCGGACCAAATTCTTTTTAAGAGGGGGAGGATGTAGCAACCAAGAATTATTGAGAAATTGTTTTAATAAAAATAAAAATAAAAGCAATTAGAAAATCAAGTAAAAGAGAATTAAATAAAACCCATTAAATGAAAAGAAGTAATGGGCTTTGTTAAATAGACCCATTAGAAATTAGTGGGCAAAAATAGAGATTTTAAAAAGGGGAATAATAGTAAAATACCCTAAATTCGTAACTAAATTATTACTTAAATAGAAAAGGGGTATTTAATACATTAAAAAGCTAATTTGAGTTAGATTTGGATTCCTAAAACTACCCTAATAGGTTGGCCACGAATTTGGGTCCCAACCTAACCCAAATTAGGAGATCTCAAGCCTAAAAAGGGGAGAGGGAAATAGAAAATTTGGAATAAATAAGAATTAGAGTCATAATAGGAAATAGAATGGAGAGATGCTTAAATACTCCTCTAAAACCCTTATGCCGGCCCTAGCTCATGCCAAGGGTTTTCTGGACATGGGAAGAGGCCAAGGAGGAGAGAAATTTGTGGGGAAAAGGCTGCTCAAAGCTTCTTCCTTCGTTCTTCAAGTTCTTAACCCTAGAAAACAAACGAATCAAAGGTAAGCATTCTCACGAGAAAAACTAAATCATTTTGTCTGTAGTTTGATCTAAACCTCCGAAACAAAAGCCTTTGGTTTCATATTTTTCATCGAGTCAATATTTTCTTCTTTATTTTTCATGTTCTGTACTCATCATGACCCTGAACCCTCTTCTTAATTCTTGATCTCTTTATATACTCAACCCCATGCCACGAGATTTTTACTGTTGGAACTGACGCATGTTAGGCATCTTTTGCCCCTAAAAGCCCTAATTTTGATTCATCCTATCTTACGAATTTAATCATTGATCTCAACTATGCATTGTTTCATGTTCATCATGAATACCTGTGTTTAAAGCATGTCTAAACCCGGTCTGTTTTCAAATTCCTATTTAATGTAAGTACCCATGCATGTCTAGATCAATTCGCAACTAGTTTCATGATTTTTCATCGCTGGTACAAATAGTTATATTTTTCTGAATCACCCTGTGTCGAATAAGGTAAGTCTAGCCCGCAATCCAATATACTGTTCTTGTCTCTGTCGGACTCGGGCACAGACCCTATGAATGTGACGGCCCGATAGGCCGCGTTCATAAGGCCGTCGCGATAGAGCATGCTGTCGTGATCTGATCACGCACGACAGGACCTGTCATCGCGATCTGCTACCCGACCTGACAAGCCCGTCGCAACCTTCAAACGACCCCGTCGCGATCTGTCTGCCTAAACCGATGAGCCTGTCGCGACCTGTACAAGACCCCATCGCGATCTCAGTTGACCTCGTCGCGACCCTCATTAGGGTATGTCACGATCTGGGTTTTTGCATAAAACCCTTTGTCTCAATAAGTCATGACTATCTACAGTGCTTGTACCCTTGTTTAACAGTCATACACACAGACAATTACACTTGTTATAAATTAAACATTTATGTGTGATTAAAATACATGCACATGATCTTTTCTATCTACAATTTCATGACACTTTCACACACTTCGAACCATCCAATTATGGCTTAATTTGGCATGAAAATATTTCATAATGTATCTGGAAATTTATGTAATTAAATTACCATATTTCAAATAAGACTTGTCTACGTTTTCTCGCGTTGTTTCGGGAATACCGTTATCGACGGTCCAATGTTCTAGAATTCCTCTAGAACGTCGAGCACTTGTTTCTATATACACACTCTCTTGACTTGGATGAACTCTCCGTCGGATACTCCTTCTGCCGGACTAGTGAGTCTTTGTTTAAGGCCTCCATAAGTCTCTTCTGTCCATGGATTCCCACATGGTCGACGAGCCGGTTGTACCCTAACACCTAATACACCCTTTAGGGATCAATATGGTCCAAACGGCTATTATAAGTGCGCTCTTATTTTGAATCACGTTGGACCTCTAGACCTGTGCTTAACATGGCCAGTGGTAGGGTCGTCAGTTCCACCTGACTGCCAACACCAAGTGCGCGTGTTGTGCAATTGTTACTATCGCTTATTTACTCGACGTGATATGTGCAACGTCCACTAGCTCTCATCTATACTCCACTCGCTCATCTATTCACGTTCACTCTACTATCTCGTCTCTTAATCTAGTGCTCTCATCTATTTCTTGGTACTCTATATTGGCCATTAACTGATTGTCTAAAGATAAACAATATAACCAATGCCTGGCAATATATAAGGGCCCGATCTGGTCCTGGGATGTGCACCGAAAGTGCTAGTGCCCATGGGAGTTAAATGATCAGAGTGTTTGGCATTACACTCGAGTGCTATCTATCTCGAGTATCTAAATGACAATCAAAAGTGCTATATTCTCTCGTTGTCTATCGACAAAAGTGATGTGTTCTCTCGTTGTCCGTTGACAACAATGTGCTATACTATACTCGATGTGCTATTACTATACTTTGTGTTATTTGTGCTATGCCCATCTTGCTATTTTGTTCTATACTCGACACTTGTGCTATATTTGGAAAGTTGTGCTATTTCGTTCACGTGCTATCCTTCTATCTTTTACTTGACCCTCTCGCTCTATCATTAGTTACTCTGCCTTTAATGCATTAACTATTTAAAGCCTGCTTGACTATTGAGATTTAAGTCCTACTGGGCGTTATCGCTCACCTTGCGTCATTTGTCATTGTGTTCTCAGGTGAGACCGAGGACGAACTATACACTTAAGAGGACGGGAACGATCAGGAGTGATGTCATGAGTACCCTAGCGTCCTAGCATTATGTTCGAGTCGTAGTTTAGTCTTTTGCTTATTTCAATGTAATTGGGCCCTATAGAATGGCTCTGATTATAGTGGTTGTAACTAGACATTGGAAAATTATTAATGAGAAGAATTTTCTTTAGTATTAATCATTGTGCAATGGTTTGATGTCTAGTACTTACTCTGTACCCGTTACTTGGAACTGCCTCGCGTTCCGATATTCCGCGTCGGGGCGTGACATGGACTGAATCCAGGTCAGAGTCTGAAGACTTAGAAGAAGTCTTTAATAAACTTTATAAAAAATATAAAGGTGTCATAAAAGAATTGAACAATTTGAAAAATAATCTTACTTGCATAGAAAACACTAACTCTGATCTTAAATCAGAAAGGAACAATTAGAAACACAATTGAAGGAAAGTAAAGATAATAATTATCGTTTGAATGAATACTTAAAAAGCAAGAACAATAAAAAATTAGAGTTAGAAGAAAAATTGAAAACTTTAACAGAAGAAAATCTTTACTTGAAAGAATCAGTTAGAAAATTAACAAAATGAACAACATCTCTATCTCTATAAAAAAGATCAAAATTGGCAACAATAAACAAGGTCTTAAATACAAACTTTCTGAAAAGGGAAAACAAATTAAGTATCCCGAAAAATGTCCATTGCCAAAATTTGTGAAAGAAACCAAGATGCCTCAAAAAAAGGCCCATGTAATGAACAAATGCTCTCAAAAGAAAAAGGTCTCTTAAAATCATGTTATAGACAATAAGGGCTGCAAAACAAATTACATTCATTGTTATTCTCATTGCAACAAATTAGGCCGCACAGTAAACATCTGCACAATTAGGCACTTAGTATGGATTCCTAATTGTTATTTTTATGCATGGGATCATCAAGGACCCAAAAAGATTTGGGTACCTACTTTTGAATAGTTTATTTGCAGGATAGCCTTAGAGCATCAGGAACAAAGGATGCTCAAGGCATTGGTGACTGCCAACTCTTCATCCAACTCATATCTGAAGAGGGAGTAGTCACAGATTTGTCTTAAATTTACAGTACTACTAATAAAGTTTTGCAAGTCTCTTTTGATAAGATTAATGCAGGTAAATGTTTTGAAAGCTTGACAAACAAAAAGAAGAACATGTCGACACACAGAGAAGAACAGCAAATACAACAGGAGATGTCGATAAGCAAAGGAGCCTCACATTAAGGGGGAGTATACACTAAGGGGGAGCTACATGACAAACATTGTTGAACCCCTCTCACACAACATACTGGTAAGAAGTACTAAAAAAAAAAGGTGAGAGTACAAATGGTAAGATCTTCCTTTTTGGTTATTGACAAAAAGGGGGAGAGTATGTTTAATCTGTGAATTTTCTGTATTTTCTATGTTTTAAGTATTTTTTGTCAAAAATTATCATAAGTTTTGTCATCACCAAAAAGGGGGACATTGTTGAACCTTCTATATTTTTACCCTTATATTTGGTGATAACAAACTCATGATTAGTTAAATATCATAAATATATTTAATATCATGTTTTCATTATAAATATAAACTATGGCACTATCGCTTCATGATTTCACTGGAAAGCCAAATCGATTGTTGTTCAATACATATCGATTACTGACTAAATGCCACATCGATTACTATACAAATACATCGACTATGGCTCTTCTCACTTAAACATAGATTCTGTTGAACATTGATTTCACTCACATATCGACTTCGGTTCAACATCAACTTCAGTGGAACATCGATTTCAGTTGAACACCGACTTCACTTAAACATCGATTTCACTTAAACATCGTGTAATGACCCTCTCTATACCGGTACGATTATACCAATCCACAACGGTATAATCAACACCGTCACAGTGGGACATTTACCAAACACTAACACTAGATTGAGATGTATGAATAACAAATATTACAACAGAAATAAATGAATTTATCTTATTCCATCATCATCATTTTATCCACAGTCTATATAGTAATAAGAAAATACAAAAGTCTACATAATAGAACTCCAAAGTAAATACATTGTCCATAAGACATACATCATTATTGATTACATACTTATGAAAAATGAAAGTACAATGTCGGATCTCTACAACACACGCTACTCCTCTTGCTCGGAGTCACTCCTAACTATCTCCTCCTCGGAAGTGGAGAACCCTATCACATATGTACACCGAAGCAAGTATGAGTCTAAATAGACCCAGCAAGCAATCCATGAACACAACCATACACATATCACCTACACATGCTAGTTTCTTAAGCATTTTAAGGATAAACATGGTGCATGCTTTATATTACTTTAACAACTAAGTATAAATAACATGCTTTCTACACTTTTGTTCATCATGCTTCAAGATTAAAAATCTCATTCAAACCATATGGCAACTATACACAATTTAAGCATGGAATTATACATAAAGTAAATACCATACCTAGTATGAATTCTAATCATTTTATCATGTATTTAACACAATTGCATACACATTTTGCTTTCTGTTTTGACATGAATAAAGCACATTCATATGGGTTTACACTATTTCACATGATAGCAGATTCACTTATCAATTTCACATGCACATATTTCACTTTGCACAATTCACATGGTCATATTCACATTTTACACTTGGTTGCCGTGACACATAGTCCAAACCACCACTAGAAGGTCACACATATACACATACACTTATCCATCACCTAAGGAACATAGTGATATATCTTGGTTAACTGTGCAGAACTAGGAGAAGCACTCTCCACCCTAACCAGTGGTACTTGTCCACCTCCAATTTCATCCTAATTGCCCATAGGATATCACACACATTGAACCTTCCCGTAGGGATTTTACTACGGTACGATTCCACAGCCCTCTATGGTAGCAGTGTCACTAACAACACATTTAATACATTTCACTTTAACCACATTTTTACTTACACTACTCACATATACTAATCATTCATGCTCATGCACTTAAACACACGCATATGTTTCAGTTTTATTTTTACCTAACATGATGCTACTCATCACAGAATTAAACAACTCATACCACATACTTAATCATACTATAATCATTGCATCATACAAGAATTAAATTTAATATGTTTAATTTGGCAAATTTTCATGGTTAAATCCACAACTGTACCTATTGACATCTAAACAGTACGAAAAGTTTATCACAAGTTCCAAACATATAATACAGCATATGCTCAATTTTCCATATTTTTCATATCTGTAAAATAATTATAACAATTTAAACATTATTCAAGAATATTTATCATTAAATTCATTTAAATAAGTTCCACAATAATTCAGTCACACCCGACAGTGCCAACACCTGTACACAGTTATGATACCGACATAGAAAAATTATGAAATCCTAACTCACAACAGATCTATTTACACAAGATTAAACATGGTCATTTCATGCTCACAGTTCAATCACAGAAAATTTAATAATTAAAAAAAATCACAGAAATGTACCTCCTCATGATAGGACCTACTGCTTGTTCCTGACTCAACATAAATTCCACAGTATGCACAGACCACCACAAGTCCGAATGCAATCACACAAATGTGAAAATTAAGGTTCTGTGAAACCCAGACGAACTTGGCGGCACACAAGTTGCCGCCAACAGAGGTTAACGGCACCAGAGGTTGCCGCCGACCAAGGATCTTAATGGTAGCAAATGTTGCTGTTAAGTTCCTACCTACAGAAGTACATATATAACGCATAAAACACAGTGAATGGGGGTTCCATGACACGAGATAAATTCTGTAAAATTCCTAAGACCTAGCTGACATGTGAAGGGATGATGTCCAATGGTTACTTGCCTCTTAAAAATTTCTAAATCAACGTTATTTTCCGAAGATGCTCTGCTCGGCCAAGCCAAGAAGCACCCAAAACTAGCCTCGAACTGGTTTCTGTGATGAAATATGATGCATGCCGGAGTCGGGGATGTCTTCCTTAATGATCAGAGCTCCCTCCAGTCGAGGTAGAGCGCCGAAAGACACACCCAATTGCTAAATCCACATCTCCAAAGTTCGGGTTTCACACAAAGCAGTCTAGGGTTTTGACAAGAGCCAAAAGACCTAATCCATCCAGAAGAAAGAGTTTTTATAGAGCCAGGGGGTCGGGTTACGCAATAGATAGGGTATCCTACCGTTGGAGGTAGGTTTCCAAAACTGAAACCGAAGAAATCGCGGTCGTTTCCATATCTGAAACTGCATATTTTCTGGGAAATAGACGACCACATTGGTTGCCGCCAACTGGTAGTTGGCGTCCATCGATCTGGACGTCACCTCCCTCTCTAAACGTCCATGCATGTTGACGTTAACATGCAGTTCGGCCAGAACATAGAAATGCCCAATATATATATATACATATACATACATGCAATGTATAATGTATAATCTAAGTATCATAGATACAATATAAATAGAAGCAACATGTACACAAATAAACACATATATACATATGTACAACATTATTCAAATTTAATATGTACAAAAATAAATACATATACGTATAGACATGTACATATGCACACATAGAAACTAATACATCATAAGACAAAGTCAAATAAAAGAGCAAAATCCGAGTGCCTTACACCCTCTCCCCCTTAAAGAAAACTTTGTCATCAAAGCTAGAACTACACTACTCAAACAATTGGAGATACTTCTTCATCATAACATCCTCAAGCTCCCAAGTAGCCTCTTCTTTCTCGAGTTCCGCCATAGCACCTTCACAGACGCAATGCTCTTCTTTTGGAGATGCTGAACCTTACGATCAAGAATAGCTACTAGTTGCTCAACATACGATAGATCTGGCTGGATCTCCACTGGCTCATGACTAATAACATGAGATGGATCACGCTCATACCTCTTGAGCATAGATATGTGGAAAACGGGATGAACACTAGCTAACGCTGGGGGTAAAGCTAGCTCATATGCCACGCTGCCCATCAACCTAAAAATCTCAAACGGACCAATGAATCTAGGACTCAACTTGCTATGCCTGCCAAATCTAACAACACCTCGAGTAGGCGAAACTTTCAGAAACACATGCTCGCCCACCTCGAACTCCAAATCATTTCTCCTGTTGTCGGTATAACTCTTCTGCCTATCTTGCGCCGCAACAAGCCTCTTCTGATAAGCTGGATCTTATCCGAAGTCTCCTGCACTAACTCCGAACCAATCAACTGTCTATCACCGGTCTCCTCCCAGTACAAAGGAGATCTACAAGGCCGCCCATACAACCCCTCAAATGGAGCCATACCAATACTCGCATGAAAACTATTGTTATATGCGAATTCTACAAGAGGTAAATGACGCTCCCAATCACCCTTCCAATCCATCAAACATGCTCTCAACATATCCTCAAGCGTCTGGATAGTCCTCTCAGACTGTCCATCTGTCTGAGGATGGAACGTCGAACTAAGCTTCAATTCGGAACCCAAAGCATCATGAAGACCCTTCCACATCCTTGAAGTAAATCTTGGATCTTGATCCGAAATGATCAACTTCGGTACACCATGCAATCTAACAATACTACTAACATACAACCTAGCCAAACTCTCAACTGATTGCTTCTTTTTCATAGGCAAGAAATGCGCAGTCTTAAAGAATCTATCTACAATCACCCAAATCGAGTCATTGCCCTTCACTGATCTGGGCAAACCCGTTACAAAATCCATAGTGATGGCCTCCCACTTCTATACTGGGATCTCCATCTTCTGCATAAGACCAGCTGGTCGCTGACGCTCGGCCTTCACTTGCTGACATACTAAACACCTGGATAAAAATCCGCCACATCTTTCTTCATGCCAGACCACCAAAATGATCTATTTAAATCCTGGTACATCTTAGTGTTACCTGGATGAATAGAGAACCTCGACCTATGAGCTTCTGCTAGAACATGCTCATGAACATCTACAACATCGGGAACATAAAGTCGGTGATGAAATCTAACCACACCATCCTCATCACGAGCAATTTCCGCCTTCCCTACTAATTCCTAAAGCCTAGGATCACCCTTCTGTTGCTCAATCACCTCATGAAGCACAGTAGACCGAATGGACAACTGAGCTACAAAGGCCTGACATAATAATGGCTCTAGCTCGGTCATCGCATAGCAGCATCCTCCAACATCTTCCAATCCTGCTGGAGTAAAGACCTCTTCCTTCTAAGAGCATCTGCTACGACATTCGCATTTCCTAGATGATACTGAAGATCGAAGTCGTAGTCCTTGAGGAACTCAATCCATCTCCTCTGACGCAAGTTTAATTCCTTTTGAGAAAAGATACCTTAAGCTCTTATGGTCAGTGAACACCTCAAATCTGACACTATAAAGATAGTGCCTCCAGATTTTTAGTGCATGAACCACTGCTGCAAGCTCCAAATCATGAGTCAGATAGTTACGCTCATGCTCCTTCAACTGATAAGAAGCATACGCCACTACCCCTTCCTGCCGCATCAACACATAGCCTAAACCAATCCTAGATGAATCTGAATAAATGGCAAAGCCCTCTACACCACTCGACAAAATCAACACCGGTGCAGAAGTAAGCTTAGCCTTCAACAATTGAAAGCTACTTTCACAATCCTCGGACCATACAAACTTCACACCCTTCCTGGTTAGCTTAGTCAAAGGGGCGGCGATAGATGCAAATCCCTCAATGAATAACCGAAAATAGCCCGCTAAACCAAGGAAACTCCGAATCTCCGATGGGGTCCTGGGAATCTCCCAATCTAATACAGCCTGGACCTTCGCTGGATCAACTACTACACCAGCACCGGAGATAACATGCCCAAGGAAATGAACCTCGCGCATCTAATAATCGCACTTGCTGAATTTTGCATACAGCTTGTGCTCTCGGAGAACTTCTAACACAACCCTCAAATGCTGACGGTGTGTAGCCTCATCCGAAGAATAGACTAGCACATCATCGATGAACACCACTAGAAAACTATCTAGATAAGGTCTAAACACCCTATTCATGAGATCCATGAACGCTGCAGGGACGTTGGTTAGACCAAACGGAAGAACTAAAAACTAATAATGTCCATAACGAGGCCTAATGACCGTCTTGGACACATATTCACTCCTAATCCTCAACTGATGATAGTCAGACCGCAAATCGATCTTGGAAAAGACCAATGCATTTTGCAACTGGTCAAATAAATCATCAATCCGCAGTAAGGGATACCTGTTCTTCACAGTCACCTGGTTGAGTTTTCTATAATCGATGCACAACCTAAGTGAACCATCCTTCTTCTTTACAAATAATACAGGTGCACCCCAAGGAGATACACTAGGGTGAATAAATCCCTTATCCAGTAAATCTTGCAACTACTTCCTTAACCCGGCCAATTCCGCAGGTTCCATCCTATATAGAGCCTTCGAGATAGGAGAGGTGCTTGGAAGCAACTCTATAGTAAAGTCTATCTCCCTAACATGTGGCAATCAAGACAAATCATCGGAAAAAAACATCTAGAAACTGCTACACTACATCAATCTCCTCAAGGGTAGGTGACTGATCAGCTTTCGGTACTAATACCACACTGGCAAGAAATGTGTCACATCCCTTGTTCCCATCTTCATTGCCTTCATGGCGGAGATAACAAACCTTCCCACTAAGTTCCTTGGCAATGGATGTAAAAACTCATCCTCACCAGGAATACGAAAAGTGATCTTCTTCCCACGACAATCTACTAAAGCATAGTGCTCCTCTAGCCAATCCAGACCAAGAATAGCATCATAGTCCTTCATCTTTAGCAAATAGAAGCACTCTCCTAAGACTCGGTCCTCAATGCACAGAGGTAAAGACGGAATACACTTCCTAGGTGATACCGTTCTCGCTGGTGTGTGCACAGGCAACGGAACCTATAACTCCTCAGCCTCTAATCCTGACTCTATAGCTAACTGTCTAGCAAACTGCTCAGACATCAATGAGTGAGTGGCACCCGTATTAAAAAAAACCTGAGCGTGCACACCCATGAAAAGAACCGTACCTTCGGTGACGTGCTCTGCCTGCTCAGCATCCTCTCGTGCTAACACGAACACTCGAGCTTGGGTTCGAGGCCTTCCTGGTCTTTGTGTAGCTACCGTTGCTGCTGCCGGGGCTGCTGGGGCTGGCGCTCCATGCTTGACTCCCTGCTGAAGCATGGGACAATCCCTAATCTGATGCTCACTGCCCCCGCACTTCAAGCACTTTCCTGCTAACTTCCAGCACTCCGTACCACCATGTGTCCTTCCACAGTAAGGACACTCCTTTTTGCCACTAGGTCTGATGCCTGGGGATAGCGGTGCAACTACCTACTGACTGCTCGCTTCCACGGGATGCTGTGGTGACTGGTACGCCGCCTTCTTCCTATCCTGCCGCTCGAAAGGGGGCGCAGACCTCTTCTGCGAAGCCTTCTTCTCTTCTAGGTACTGCTCCATCTTGCTCGCCTGCCTGCAAGCCTCACTGAGAGCCTCATCTAGGGTACGATGGTCAAACGCCACCAACCTCAACCTCAGTGATGGCTTAAGGCCCATCACAAATTTCTTTGCCTTCCTACGCTCATCAGCCACTATGTGAGGTGCATACTAAGATAATTCAGCAAACCTGGCCTCGTACTCAAGTACGGTCATGGAGTTCTGGGTTAGAGTAAGAAACTTCTGCTCCATCTTGTCCTGGATATGCTCCGGGATGAACATGGCCCGTAAGAGCCTCACGAACTCATCCCATGCCACATTAACAACACCGTCCTCAAACCAGGTGCGCAGTAAAGAGGACCACCATGCATCGACTCTCTCCTGCAACAAACCACCCATAAGGACCAAACTAAACAAATATAAACTTAACGCAATTACATGCAATTTAATTAAATTAATACCTGAAGCATGTAAGTGGCCAAGCTGACCTTGTCCTCCTCAGCACACCTAATCGCCTGTAAGATCTTCTCGATCTCCCTCATCCAGCTCTCCGGCAGCAATGGCTGACTCCCCCCCTTAAAAGAGGGTGGAGCCATCCTTTTGAATCGCTCCATGATGGAAGGACCACCATGGCCATGCTCCTGGGGAATTGGAGCTGGAGCCTGAGCCTGCAACAACAAGCAATATAACATCATAAGCAACATGACAACATGATGGCAACATAGCAATCACATAATTTATAAAACAGACTACTCTATCTATTATTCTAACCTGAGCCTCCAACTGAGCCTAGAGTGCAGCCTGGGTATGTGCCTGGGTCTGCATAGCCTGCACCAGGCCTTGCATGAATACTCCATAATCCACAGGCGGTGGTGGAGGAAGAACTGTAGGACCCTGGGGTGCTGGGGCCTGCTGCTCATCCCCAACCTCACGCCTCTGCTCATCCTCGAGGGCATGGGCACCATGCCTACCAAGAGAAGCCATAGCCTGTAAAACAATTTAATCACAGTTATAAACTAAGTTATTAGTCCTAACCATGTTCTTAATATCTTTCATTTCTTATTATCATTTCTACTCATGTGGACAAATTCTATAGAGACTTAGCATATATGAAGATGATGGTATATTCATGTACAATCTCAACCTGTGTCTCTGATACCAATCTCTGTAACGACCCTCCCTATACTGGTACGATTATATCAATCTACATCGGTATAATGAACACTGCCACAGTGGGACATTTACCCAACACTAACACTAGATTGAGATGTATACGAATGGTAAAATATCACACTGGAAATAAAAGAATTTATCTTATTCCATCATCATCATTTTATATCCACAGTCCATATAGTAAAAAATACAAATGTCTACACAATACAACTCTAAAGTAAATACATGTCCATAAGACATACATCACTTATTGATTACATACTTATGAAAAATGAAAGTACAATGTCGAATCTCTACAACACAAGCTACTCCTCTCGCTCGGAGTTGCTCCTAACTATCCCCTCCTCGGAAGTGGAGACACCTGTCACACCTATACGCCGAAGCAATTATGAGTCTAAATAGACCCAGCTAGCAATCCATGAACACAACCATACACATATCACCTACACATGCTAGTTTCCTAAGCATTTTAAAGATAAACATGGTGCTGCTTTATATTACTTTAACAACTAAGTATAAAATCCCATAACATGCTTTCTACACTTTTGTACATCATGCTCAAGATTAAAAATCTCATTCAAACCATATGGCAACTATACACAATTTAAGCATGGAATTATACATAAAGTAAATAGCATACCTAGTATGAATTCTAATCATTTTCTCATGTACTTAACACAATTGCATACACATTTTGCTTGCTGTTTTGACATGAATAAAGCACATTCATATGGGTTTACACTATTTCACATGATAGCACATTCACTTATTAATTTCACATGCACATATTTCACTTTGCACAATTCACATGGTCATATTCAGATATTCACATTTTACACATAGTTGCCGTGACACATATTTAAAACCATCACCTAGGCAAACATAGTGATAGATCTTAGTTAACTGCGCAGAACCGGGAGAAGCACTCTCCCCCCTAACCAGTGGTACTTGTCCCCTCCAGGATTTCATCCTAATTGCCCATAGGATGTCACACATATTGAACCTTCCCGTAGGGACTTTACTATGGTACGGTTCCACAGCACTCTATGGTAGCAGTGTCACTAACGGCACATTTTAATACATTTCACTTTAACCACATTTTTACTTACACTACTGACATATACTAATCATTCATGCTCATGCACTTAAACACATGCATATGTTTCAGTTTCTTTTAACCTAACATGATGCTACTGATCACAAATTAAACAACTCATTTTCCATATTTTTAAAATTTGTAAATAATTATAACAATTTAAACATGATTCAGGCATATTTATCACTACACTCGTTTAAATAAGTTCCACAATAATTCAGTCACACCCGATAGTGCCAACACCTGTATATAGTTATCATACCGACATGGAAAAATTATGAAATCCTAACTCACAACAGATCTATATACACAAGATTAAACATGGTCATTTCATGCTCACAGTTCAATCACATAAATTTTAATAATTAACATAAATCACAGAAATTCGGTACCTCCTCATGACATGACCTACTACTTGTTCCTGACTCAACATAAATTCCACGGTATGGACAGACCACCACAAGTCTGAATGCAATCACACAAATGTGAAAATTAAGGTTCTGTGAAACCGAGACGAACTTGGCGGTACACAGGTTGCCGCCGACAGAGGTTAACAGCACCAGAGGTTGCTGCCGACCAAGGATCTTAACGGCAACAAATGTTGCCGTTAAGTTCCTGCCTGCATAAGTATAGACAGAATGAATAAAACACAATGAATGGGGGTTCCATGACATGAGATAAATTCTGTAAAATTCCTAAGACCTAGCTGACATGTGAAGGGATGATGTCCAAAGGTTACTTGCCTCTTAAAAATTTCTAAATCAAAGTTATTTGCCGAAGATTCTCTCCTCGGCCAAGCCAAGAGCACCAAAACTCCCCTCGAACCGGTTTTTGTGATGAAATATGATGCACGCCGAGTCGGGGAGTCTTCCTCAATGATCAGAGCTCCTCAACAAGTCGAGGTAGAACGCCGGAAGACGCACCCAATCACCAGATCCAGATCTCCCATGTTTGGGTTTAACACAAAGCAGTCTAGGGTTTTGACAAGAGCCAAAATACCTAATCCGTCCGAAGAAAGAGTTTTTATAGAGCCAAGAGGTCGGGTTACGCAATCGATAGGGTATCCTACCATTGGAGGTAGGTTTCCAAAACTGAAACCGAATAATCGCGGCCGTTTGCAAATGTGAAACCACACAATTTCTGGGAAATAGACGGCACATTGGTTGCCGCCACTTTAGTTGGCATCCATCGATCTGGATATAGACTCCTTCTAAACGTCCATGCATGTTGACGTTAACATGCACTTCGGCTAGGACACAGAATGCCTAATATATATATACACTATTACATACATGCAATGGATAATGTATAATCTAAGTATCATAGATACAATATAATAGAAACAACATGTACACAAATACACACATATATACATATGTACAACATTATTCAAATTCAATATGTGTACAGAAATAAAAACATTACGTATAGACATGTACATATGCACACATAGCAACTAATACATCATAAGACAAAGTCAAATAAAAGAGCAAAATCTGAGGGCCTTACACATCGACTCTGTTGAACACTGATTTCATTAAAACATCGATTTTGTTCAAACAATGATTTTAGTTTAAACATCAACTTCTGTTGAACATCGACTTCCCTCAACATCGATTTCGCTCAATATCGATTTCAACTTAAACATCGACTTTATTGAAACATCGACTCTATTATACTTAAACATCGATTTTCTCTGTATTTCAAACGTTTGATTGTCTGTGGCGCCCAATGAAAACTCAAATACATTTCATATGTGTAACCTACTATTTCTCTGACAGAAAATCTTTTTTCTTATCTCATAGGATCTCTTCCTTCCTGTCAGACTAAAAGATATTACCCACCACTTCTGAGTGTCTGCGGGAAACACAGAGGTATGAGCCTTCTGATAGAAACACTTGTCTGTTCTAAACACTTTCTTCTATGCTTGCTGACCTCGAAGACCACCAAGTGGCTGTCAGTCAGAAGAGAAGAATAGAAAGATAAGCAACGACTAGAACTCCAATAGATCTAAGACTCCAACGTTGCATCCTTCAATGGATTTGTTCAAAACTGCTCAAATATAAAGGATGAAGAAAGGCTGAAGAAGATACGAGCCTTTTTCTAAAAATCTTTGAAGGAGTGTACGTCATGGAAGAAGCCTCAACTCCACATACACTCAAGCAAGAGAGAAGAGCTCGAGCCCTTTCTAGATAAGCCTTTAGAGATGAAGAATTTCAAAGCTCCTAGCATTCAAGCTTTCCTCTCTTCTCTTCACTCTCTCTGTGCATCATTGTATATCTGGGGGAGAGTCTTTTGGCTGAGAGTCTTTGAGTTGGTGTACAACCTATACAACTCTCAACCAGTTCTTTGTTTACTAAGAAAGTGTTTGGTCCAACTAAGGGACTGTTCATAGCATTTCCTTCAGGGAAGAACCTAGCTAGGGTTTAAGTCTAGCAGAACCTTGTTGGGGTTTGTACCAACTGAACCTAGCTGGGGGTTTGTATATCCTTGGGGGGATTGTACCCTGGTTAGTGAAATCCAAATTTTGCTTAGGGACTGGACGTAGGACTTCCATTTGGAAGGGCCGAACCAGGATAAAATTTCTTGTGTTTCTTTGTGTGATTATCTATTTGCTTCGCACTGCTACTCTCTATCACAATATCTAACCAAAGTTTTAAGTGGAAATTTCTGTGTTTTAGTTTCTTTTTCCGCAGCGAATCTATTCACCCCCCCCCATCTAGATAACGTGCTGCCAATCGTACCAAGTCGGCCAACAATTTCAGCTACACAGTATTTTGTTCAAAATTACACATGCCTATTTTTCTTCTGATTGATGTGAATTGGTCTTCAGGAAGAGGCTTAGCAGCTAATTGATGATTTGTATCAAACAATTCAAGTAAGATTTCACCATTACCTACATGGTCTCTGATAAAATGATATATGACCTCAATATACTTGGTTGTTGAGTGCTAGATTGGATTTTTGGTCAGGTTGATTGCACTTGCATTTTCACATAGCATTGGAATGGTGTTTAATTTGTGATCATAGTCTTCCAGTTGATGTTTAATCCATAGAAGTTGAGTACGGTAACTTTTAGCTGCTATGTATTCTGCTTCTGTTGTGGATAATGCTACTGAGTTTTGCTTTATAGAAGACTAAGAGATTAAGCAACCTACAAGAAATAGAGAAATATCACTGATGCTTTTCTTTTCTATTTTGCATCCAACATTATCAACATAACTATATCCAAGCAAATTAAATTAAGAACATTTGGCATACCATAAACCATATTTACTTATATTTATTAGATATCTGAAATTTCTTTAATAGCATTGAAGTGAGATTCTTTAGGATCTGCCTGAAAATTGGCACACAAATATACACTAAATATTATATCTATCTATTAGCAAATAGATAGAGCAATGACTTAATCATACCTCTATAGATCTTTTGATCTACCTTTTTGCCAATGGGATCAATATCTAACTTTATACCTGATTTCATGGAGTTCCTAATGATTTTCACTTATCAAATCCAAATCTCTTAAGAAATTTGAAATGTACTTGATTGACAAATGTGAGTCCCTTCCTTGGTTTGCTTGATTTGCAAGTCAAGAAAGTAATTTAGTTCACCCATCATACTCATTTCAAAATCACTTTGCATAAGGTTGTCAAAGAGTTTGCAAAATGATTCATTAGTATCACTAAAAATAATATCAACAACATATATTTGAACAATTAAGATCTCTGACTTCAGCCTGAAGGCTTTTACCAAAACCATAGTTAAAAGGGAAGGCCAGTAATGTAACGTCGCACATTTTTTCGGATCATTGCGGTTCCTTGCTTAGCGAGTTTGGTGGCCAGTGTGTGGCTCATTAGTCTGTGTTTAAGGTGTTTTCGCAGGTTGTGAGGCTTTGTGGGCCGGCAGGTTGGGTCCAAAAAGCTCACAAGTTCTCTGCCTGTAAACGCGACAGAGGCTGGCATCATGTTTTGAATGTGACGGCCCTGAGTGTCGCGTTCTGGTTGCCGCCGTTTGCGATCTTTGTCCGCATGTCCGATGCGTGTCGCACACTGGGCGGTCTGGCTGACGTCGACAGTGGGAAGGCGACGGCTTCCTACGTCACGTTCTTATCACGACAGTAGAGTGTGTCACATTCTCAACTGTGAGGTGTTTTTAGTTGAGGTCGGCCGAACAGAGCTCAAGAAACTCTGCTCGCCAGGGAGGCATTTTGAACAGGTTTTAGGGCGATTCGAGGTTCTGGAGGTGTTTTCGGCGTGCTCTCACTGCGAGGACTTGCACGGAGCGGGGAAACGCCGGGTGATCTTCGTTCTTCGCGTTCTTCGTGAAGGTAGGGAGTTTCCGCCCAGTTTTACATTGTGGATTGCATGTGATGCATGTTCATATTGTTATTTACTTTATAAATGATAGACACCATGTTAGGATAATGAAAAGAGCATGAAAAATGGGTTTTCACATTGTTTACATGGATTGTGTGGGGGATCCAGAGATGGGAACCCGGATTAGGGTTCCGACCTGTAAAGGCGACGGACCCTGTTGTCGCATTCTGAACGCGACAGGCCGACCCGTCGCATTAAGGCTTTTGATCGCGACCTATCGGGGTGTCGCATTCTAAAGGCGACAGTAGCCCCTATCGCGTTAACAGTTCCGAGAGCTTTATGGTTGTGCATGATAGCATATTTATTGGATTATCGTTGTATATTGTGCAAGGCATTGATAAGCGGTGCATTGGCACCTGTAGCGCTCGTGGAGCGTGTCGTTTATGTGGTTTGAGTGCCGTGCATGTGGTTTGTGTGTGCATGGCAAGTAGTTCGACATTGTGTTTATCGTAATATAACTTCTGTGGTTAGTTTGTGGTGGTTGGGCAGTGAGGTTATGATGTGAACCTAGCCCCGATCCTATGATGTCTTTTATAGGTTATCTAAGACGATTTAATTAGTAAAGCATGTGTATAGTTATTAAGTGATTATTATATATTGTGTTAATATGGCAATGGAGGTCATGAGATGACCACTGAAGGCAATATTATTATATGTTATTGTGATATAAGTATGTGTTGAGTCGTAGCTTGGAGGTCATATGGGACTGTGACAAGCCAATTATATTTAATATATCGTGATATAAGTTTCACGAAGGTGTTAAGTGACTGATGTGGTTTATTTGCTAGCTGAGTGTGGTGGTCCGGCGCCTATTCTGAAATACCTCTCTAGTCGGGTACCCCAGGTTTGTGTGAGCTAGGCACGTTAGTGCTCGGGGTTTTTCCCGGTACTGTGTGTACCGTCGAGGTCTGTGACGTCTCCCTGGACACCCTTACTCCTGTGTTTGAGTTGTACGTCCGGTTGAGGGAAAGACGACTGAGGGCAGCGACTTGTGTTTGTGGGTGTGTGGTCGCTTGTAGCGCGCTCGTGGTTGGCGGTACGGACACTAGTAGACATACTGGGCCCCAGCTAGTCCTGTGTTTCCAGTGCCTCACTTTAGGGCGCTCGGGTCGAAAGTCCCTAAAGGTGCCAGGCATGGGCCTGCAGTTGCATGGTCTACAGGTGTGGTGTTGTTGGTCTCCACTGTTCTTTGACTTTATTGTGTGGTTGTGGAGCGGCAGTTGGACCTTTCATCCGTGACTGCGAGACGGAGAGGTAGTTCTTGTGTTGTGTTGTACGGGTTGGATACAAGCGTCATGAACCAGTAGTATGTTCCCGTGTGGTGGCGTCGTTCTTTCCGACTCATGCTTTGCCATTGGTGGTAGCTTGTGTGTATGACTGGTTGGTTGAGGTTTAGCTGTTGTGGTGTGCCCTAGTGGTGGCACGGTTCTGATTGTGGTTCTGTTGTGGTACCTCGTGGAGGTTGGTACATGTACCCTTCGTGGATGGTTTTGTGTTGTGGTACTTCGTGTACCAGTCCCTTCAGGTGTTGAGGTGGCTTGTGTCTGTGGAGGTCTATGAGTGACCTCCCACGTGTTGTGTTTTTACTCGTCTTCGAGTAAGCTTCCAATTATTTTTGGTGTGAGGTGTTGGTGGTGTGTGGATTGGCTAGCTGATGCTAGTCCTGTTACTCTTCGTGGGTTGGTTACCTTTGAAGCTTGTAGCTTAGGCGACAAGTTGTTGTAATGATTTGCCTGTGAGGCCTGTGGCTTAGGCTTTACAGTTGTTGGGAGGACTAGTGGTACTGTACTAGTCTTGTTGTCCCTTTTATCTTCCGAGATTTATGCTAGCTAGTGATATTTATTGTTTAGTTGTTATTTATCATGCTTTGTTATAAGCATAATATGTTTGGCTATCGGTGTTGCTAGTGAGACCCTCTGGAGTTGAGGTCTCTTTAGTTTTGTATGTGGTTTTGGGTGGTCTCTACTGAGCCTGTGACTTGTTCAGACTCACTCCCCTACAGATCTTTTCAAGGCTTGCCATTTATGTGGCTTGCAAAGGTGTTGTGGCAGACTTGTACCACCAGCAGTAGAGTTAGTCATGTTGTGTGACCTTGAACTCCCTCGTGGTATGCCCCAGGTAGTTGTACTTTTATTTGGACTTGTAATAATGTATGGAATATTTTTCTAAGTATCCAGAATAATCAGAGTAACACAGCAGAAGCATGGACCGTTTGATATTCACAGGTTATTCGAGATTTGAATGATTAAAAAAAAGTTTGAGGTTTATGCACAGTTGGGTAAAGAGACAGTGATTTTTGGCCAGATATGAATTAAAGCAGCATGAGTAGGATGCTATAATGAGCCAGGAAATTCAGTCATGGTAATGTGATTTTCTTTGAGAAGCTGGCGGTTAAGAATGTGAATAAAGTTGAAGCAAAGTAATAGTTGGCAGTAAAAGGCAGATAAGGGACTGATACCAAAGAAATTGAGAATTTAAAAGTGATTTTATATAGCAAAGTACCTCAGAATGGCAGTATACAGTAAAGGATTTTAAGCAAGTGAAGCGGCCCAGAAGAAATATTGCAAACACAGCCGGGAAAATGTGGAAATAGGTTGAGTCCAAGTAGATAAAGCGCCAATAGTAGGGTAGAATCACCTACAGCTGAATGGTATAGAAAGGGCAGAATGTAGCAACCAGGCAGTGCAGTTATGAAATAAATTAAAGAGAAAGGAAAGTAGAACAAGTGCGGAAATGAGCGGATGAATCAGTTAGCACATAATTATTTGAAAGGCAGATGCAGAGAAAGTGTATCCTACTTGTTTTGTATATGACTTTTTTTTTTTAGGTGATAGCCTGACTTACTGTGGTTTGTTTTGAATGTCGAGGACGACATTCCTTTTTAGGTGATAGTAATGTAACGTCGCGCATTTTTTTAGATCTTTGTGGATCCTTGCTTAGCGGGTTTGAGGGCAATGTGTGGCTCATTAGTCTGTGTTTCAAGTGTTTTCGTAGGTTGTGAGGCTTTGTGGGCTGGCAGGTTGGGCCCAAAAAGCTCACAAGTTCTTTGTCTGTAAACGCGACAGAGGCTAGTGTCGCGTTTTGAACGCGACGGCCCTGAGTGTCGCATTCTGGTTGGCACCATTTGGGGTCTTCATCCGCAAGTCCACCGCGTGTCGCGTGCTGGGCGGTCTGGCTGATGTCGACAGTGGGAAGGCGACGGCCTCCTACGTCGCGTTCTTGTCACGACAGTAGAGTGCGTCGCGTTCTCAACTGTGAGGTGTTTTTAGTTGAGGTCGACCGAACAGAGCTCAGGAAACTCTGCTCGGCCAGGGAGTCATTTTTGCGCAGGTTTTCAAGCGATTCGAGGTTCTGGAGGAGTTTTTAGTGTGCTCTCGCCGCGAGGACGTCGCACAGAGCCGGGGAAATGTCGGGTGATCGCCGTTCTTCATGTTCTTCATGATGGTAGGGAGTTTTCGCCCAGTTTTACGTTGTGGATTGCATGTGATGCATGTTCAGATTGTTATTTACTTTATAAATGATAGATACCATGTTAGGATAATGAAAAGAGCATGAAAAATGGGTTTTCACATCGTTTTACATGGTTTGTGTGGGACATCCGGAGATGGGAACCCGGATTAGGGTTCCGGCCTGTGAAGGCGACGGACCCTGCTTTCCCGTTTGAATGCGACAGGCCGACCCGTCGCGTTAAGGATTTTGATTACGTCCTATCGATGTGTCGCGTTCTGAAGGTGACAATAGCCCTTGTCGCGTTAACAGTTCCGAGAGCTTTATGGTTGTTCATGATAGCATATTTATCAAATTATCATTGTATATTGTGCAAGGCATTGATAAGCGGTGCATTGACACCTGTAGCGCTCGTCGAGCGTGTCATTTACGTGGTTTGAGTGCCGTGCATGTGGTTTGTGTGTGCATGGCAAGTAGTTCTACGTTGTGTTTATCGTAATATAACTTTTGTGGTTAGTTTGTGGTTGTTGGGTAGTGAAGTTCGGGTGTGAACCTAGCCCTGATCCTATGATGTCTTTTATAGGTTATCTAAGATGGTTTAATTAGTAAAGCATGTATATAGTTATTAAGTGATATTTATATATTGTGTTAATATGGCAATGGAGGTCATGAGATGACCAATGATACGCAAGATTGTTGTATGTTATTGTGATCTAAGTATGTGTTGGAGTTAGATAGCTCGGAGGTCACATGGTGACCGGTGACGAGTTTAACCGAGGTGTTAAGTGACTGACGTGGTTTATGTCCTAGCCGAGTGTGGTGGTCTGGCGCCTATTCTGGAATACCTCTCTAGTCGGGTACCCCAAGTTTTGTATGAGCCAGGCACGTTATGTAACGCCCCGACGCGGAATATCGGAGCGGGATTACAGTTATTAAATAGTACATAGCGAGGATAAATAACGAACCATTACACAAATGGAAATAATACCAAACAACCTCATATCTCATTAATAATCCATCAATCTCCATTACATTCACTAATAACTCATCATCTTCATAAAATGACTAATACATCGACGAATCAGAGCCAAAACTAGGGCCCAGAGTACTTTATTCAAAATCAAACTATTACATAATGACTAACTGACTCACTAACTCATAACTATACTAACAGACTACTACTAGATAGCACTGGTTGTAGAAGGGTCACTCCTGAGCCTCCTCATCGGTCCCATCCTCGTGAGTGTGGTCATGATCTGAACCACCTGAAACATATTTAAATAAATACGCAGGATGAGCGAATAACGCCCAGTACGACTTAATATCTCATGAACACAAGCGTGCTTTAAATAGTTAATGTCTTAATGGTAGGTTATCTAGAGAGTAAAGTCATGTAGAGCATGTCACGATAACGAGAGAACAATTGCAACTGTCACAGGGAAAATAGTACAACGAGAACGATAATAGAATGGCCATGTAACGATATAACATGTAATTTGCACAACGGTGCACTAGTAACGATCACGCTTGCACTTGTAACGATAGCACTTTGATTGTCATAGATTAATCTAGATAGTAAACTGGCGATGGATGCATGCCGTAACACATCCTTGATCATTTTAACTCCCATGGGTACTGGCACTTTTCGGGCGCTCCTCCCAGGACCTGATCGGGCCCTATTGTGCTGGCATTAGTCATTTCTTTTATCTTAAACAATCACACGAATGGCCAATAGAGTACCAAGAAGAGATAAGAGAGTACTAGACGAGATAGATGAGAGTGTAGAGAGAGAGCGTGAACAGATGAGAGAATATAGAGAGTAGATGAGACAGGGGTATTATCGAAAAATCACGTTAAACATCGATAATATGGTTGCACAGCACACCACTACGGGCCGGCAATCTGGTAGAAGTCACTACCGCCCTCTAGCCGTGCTGTGTACACAGGCCAGAAGGTTCGGTGTGATAACAAGATAAGTAGAGAACACACTAAGGCCATGGATCGTACTGATCCCTAAGGTGTAACGGGTTTTGGGGTACAACCAGCTCATTGACTAAGGACGTGCGCCAAAGCCAAGAAGACTTACGGAGGTCTTGACAAGGAGTCCCTGGTCCAGTCGAGAGTATTCCCGGTGGAGAGGTGGTCCAAGTCAAGAGAAAGTGTGTAGAAAATGGGTCCGTCGTGCCTCGAGTGCTCGAAGGCCGAGGGAGCGGTAACGGTGTATGAATCTCGCGATTAAAATGAAGACAAGTCCATTAAAGCAATTAGGATATTAAGTAAATAGTTAACTCAATTACCAGATCTATTATTGAGCAATTTAATAAGGTTTCATGGCAATCATTCATGTATAGTGTGTGCATGTGTAAGATAATCACGAAAACAAGATGGATTGTGCACACATCTTTTATTTGATTAAAAACATGTGAATATTACTCAATATTCATTAACAGGTGGTTACTGTTCATATAGTACATGATTTGGGTTTACCAGGGATTAAATGGTGCAATTAGCAAGTTTATATAAGCAAATCATGGTTTGGGCTGCTCTGTTAAGGTTGCGACGCAAGGTAAGGTCGCGTTCAGGTCGCGACATTGAGGCGGGTCGCGATAAGGTCATGTCGCGCCACAGCGGCGGGTCGCGATTAGGACAAGTCGCGACATGCTGTCGCGTCGTATCTTGTCGCGGTGTGGTGTCCGGCCGCGTTCTGCTGAACCGGGCGCTGGGGTAATCCGGGGGCAGGTCGCGGTCAGTCGACCTGTCGTGATCAGATCGCGACGGGTCCTGGTGACGCGACCCTCTGAGATCGCGGCGTATCGCGCCGTCACGACCTCAGGAGGTGGCCCGAGCCCAGAAAAGAGGGATTTGCCCTTTTTTCACGTGGGTCTGCCTGACACATAGCTATTCAAAATTCGATATTAAATGGTATAGAGTTCCAAAAAGCAAGAAACCAGTTTTAAACGAAAGTAGACATGTATATCTATCAACATGCACGATTAATTTGAAAATAGACAAGGTTTAGACATGCATTGATCATGTTACTTTTCGGTGACCTAAACAGGCACAGTCAGGGATCAACGAATTAATTAGGGATGTATACATGATGAAAAATTACGAAACTAGGGGCGTTCAAAATCTAATAAGATGTAGTATTTATGATAATTTTATCATGATCTGAAATCAAGTATATACGAGGTTCACAAACAAACATGAAGTGTCGGGTGCATGTACCTGATAGAGATTCAAAGAATTAATGCTCCCTCATGGGAGATCGAAATAGAACGAAACCAAGGGCGTTTGAAAGCTATTGCACTGTAGTATCATTTAGAATTTTCTCATAGCATGGGAACAAGTACGTGTGGGGGATTAGAGAAAACATGAGATTCGAGTTCATGATAACATCAGGACTTCACGAATTAAATTCGCCCAAATGGATAAGCGGAATACAACGAAACAATAGAACTTTTGAAGAGGTACATGAATTCTACCTAGGGTAATTATTTCAAGATTTTACCTTGAGAGATTGCCTACCTTTTTTATGGAGTAAGTATACCCTAGTTTGGATGACGAAAATTATGAACACCCTTCATGCTCCAAGCCTTCTCCTTCCTTGCTCCTTGGTCTAGATCTTCTCCTCTTCGTCTCCAAAAGTCTTAGCACGAAATTGTGGGGTGCTAGGGTCAGATGGGGGTGTTTTGATGGCTTGTAGAGTTCTACATCACCTAAAACTCTTTCCTCCTCCTTTAATTACGAATTTCCATAATTATCACCTATTTTTCTTGCTATTATCCATCTAATAAGATAGGGAGGGGCCTAATTTCGTGGCCAATGGGGTTAGGATGGGTTAGGACTCTTATTTTGGATATTTATGGGTTATTAAATATTTATCTTAACCCCTTTTCATTATTTAATTAATTAGGTACGAATTTCACCTAATTACCTCTTATCCCATAATGGCTCTCCTCATTTAGGCCCAACAAACCATGTTAGGACCATTAGTACAACCCATTGCTAATTTAGCTTGATGGGATTTGATTTAAATCATTCTATTTCTATTTATTTCAATTAATTCTATTTTCCTCATTTATTAAAAATAGAAATTTTATTTTTATTCAGGTTTTAAAAATCAAGGGTGCTACACGTTACTGCTCGAGGTTTGTCCCGGTACTGTGTGTACCATCGAGGTCTGTGTCGTCTGTCCTGGACACCCTCACTCCTATGTTTGAGTTGTACGTTCGGCTGAGGGAAAGACGACAGAGGGCAGCGACTTGTGTTTGTGGGAGTGCGGTCGCTTGTAGCGTGCTCATGGTTGGGGGTACAGACACCAATATACGTACTGGGCCCCAGCTAGTCCTGTATTTCCAATGACTCACTTTAGGGAGCTCGGGCCGGAGTCCCTAAAGGTGCCTGGAATGGGCCTGCAGCTGCGTGGTTGCAGATGTGGTGTTGGTTGGTGTGCAATGTTCTCTGGCTTTACTGTGTGGTTGTGGAGCGGTAGTTGGACCTTTCGTCTGTGACTACGAGACTGAGAGGTAGTTCTCGTGTTGTGTTGTCCAGGTTGGATACTGGCGTCATGAACCAGTATTCCGTTCCCATGTGGTGGCGTCGTTCTTTCCGACTCATGCTTTGCCATTGGTGGTAGCTTGTGTGTGTGACTGGTTGGTTGAGGTTTAGTTGTTGTGGTGTGCCCTGGTGGTGGCACAGTTCTAGTTGTAGTTCTGTTGTGGTACCTTGTGGAGGTAGGTACATGTACCCTTCGTGGATGGTTTTGTGTTGTGGTACTTCGTGTACTAGTCCGTTCAGGTGTTGAGGTGGGCTTGTATTCTGTGGAGGTCTATGGAGTGACCTCCATCGTGTTTTGTTTTTACTCATCTTCGGGTAAGCTTCCGATTATGTTTTGTGTGAGGGGTTGGTGTGAGGTGGATTGGCTAGCTGATGCCAGTCCTGTTACCCTTCATCGGTAGGTTACCTATGAAGCATGTAGCTTAAGCGACTAGTTGTTGTAATGATTTGCCTGTGAGGCCTATGTCTTAGGCTTTACAGTTGTTGGGCGGAGTAGTGGTACTGTACTAGTCCTGTTGTCCCTTTTATCTTCTGAGATTTATTCTAGCTAGTGATATTTATTGTTTAGCTGTTATTTATCATGCTTTGTTGTGAGCATAATATGTTTGGCTATCGGTGTCACCATTGAGACCCTCTGGGTTGAGGTCTCTTTAGTTTCGTGTGTGGTTTTGGGTGGTCCCTACTGAGCCTATGACATGTTGAGGCTCACTCCCCTACAGTTCTTTTCAGGGCTTGCCATTTGTGTGGCTTGTGGAGGTGTTGTGACAGACTTGTACCACCAGTAGTAGAGTTAGTCGTGTTGTGTGAGCTTGTGCTCCCTTGGGGTATGCCCCAGGTAGTTGTAGACATGTAATAATGTATTGGGACAGTTGTAAATGTTATATATATAGATATCAGCACATGTACTTTCTGTGTCTTATACTGTTGTGGTTGTCTTTATATTCTTACTGGACCCGTGTACGAGCTATCCCTTGCGAGACTTCGGTCCGTTCGCGGGAGGCGGATTTAGATATGGAGCCTTATTGGGTAAATATCCAGGGCCGCTACAAGTAAGATATCACATTTAGAGTTCCTAACACAGCCACCTCCACCACTGATACCATGATTCTTTCTAGAAGCACCTTCGACATTGAGGCAAAACCCATGTAAAGGTGGAATCCAGTGAACTAGCTTGAACCTAGTTCGGCAGCCTTTGAAAGTGAAACCGAAGGAGTTAATAATAGCTTGTTGATGGGCATAAGGAGGAGTTTTAAAGGTGGCTTGTTCGGTGGCATGGGAGATCAAAACCTTAATGCTCTCACTGATGCTACTACTTGATCTAGAAACCTACTCAAATAGACTTCTACACCTTTCCTTCTAGATTTCCCAAATAATGAGAATGATATTGTATATAGAGATGAAGCCAAAGGGAGATGATAGCTTGGAGTTCTGAATTGCCCTCCAACACCAAGATGTAAAATGGTCATGCCTGAGAAAAGGAGAGGCTAGGAAAGGCTAAACTAACTCCATAGACTAATTGAAAGATCACTTTTAATGAACAGGTGCTTGAGGTCCTCACAATGAGGATTGCAACAACACGAGCATCTAGAAACCATATGAATACCTTGATCTGTGTCACATCCCGAGAATTACGTAGTAGAAATATTTGGAGAATTAAAGATCGATATTCTGAGACGTGAGCAGTCGACAACTAAGCCACTAGCTAGCGAGCACTAGATTTATAACAACATAAGCATAATAATAGAGCCCAATTAATGAACACAACTAAGCTTGTATTCCAAATCTGAAACACTTATTTCAAAATAGAACTAATACAACTCTTTCATTGTTGAACTATAGGAGTAAGACTCAATAAAAAGGCAAAGTACATATAACCTCACTTCCTACTACATTGCTCTAACACTCAAAGTAAAGTAATGATAGAAACTAAGATTGGAACACGCTCATCACTCTGGCGCATTCCCCTCATAGTCTTGTCCTTCCGCTTCTTCATCAATATCACCTATAATGTTGAAGAGTAGGGAATGAGCAAACTAGCCTAGTAGGATTTACATCTCAATGTACGAGCAATGACGTAAGTGATTAGCAATTTAGAACTAGGCAAGCACGATTAACTAGATATGCATGAACGATAAATCTATATAAACATGATATATGAACAAGATAGATTGAACAATAGCGATTGAACAAGATCTAGAATGAGGTAACAAGATAGAACTAACAGTAGATCACTATATACAAGCACGCAAGATATCACTTAATTGTAAGAACGCGAGATGTCAATAGTTTGCAAGAACGCAAGATATCACTTATTTGCAATAAATACAGGATGGTCATATCACGCAAGCAAGCACGCACTACCATGAACTTTTATCACTTAAAACATAATCAATCACGAAGACACTAATGTGCAGTACAGATCTATGCCACCTTGGAATGCACACTAGGACATGTGTATGTGGTTATTGTATCTAGCATTCAACACGACACTATTTCCTAGCGTAGATGCAACACCAGTAATCATTATACTCCATGGTTAACAATATATTTATGACTCTCCGTCATTGGGGCTAGACTGGAGCCCTTGGACACTTTCCGTACCCAATCAGCATCTCACGAATTTCAAATGTAGATACCCACAGTCATTCATGGCCAATAACACGAATTTCAAGAAGTACATAGTTCAATATCACATTCATGATGATTTTAAGGAAGCATGTATGTGAACATGATTTCATGATAACGATAGTCAAGAGAGAATTTCGGCGGCATAATGGAGTAATTTACACTTTTAGTTAACTCTTTACATTAATGGCTTAAGTCCAAGTCATAAAGTCCCACTCACGAGAACGAGACGGGAGAGGAAGTGCGCACTATCTCTAGGGAACTTCATTGGTCCAACCAACTTGGTCTCCATGAGGGAATCCACAAAGTACGGAGATTTACGGATGTCTTAGAGGAAGGGTCACTAGTCTGCCGATACTCAATGACCGACCGAGAGTTTTCAATCCCACAAGAAGGGCTACCTATAAGTGCAAGAGAAAAGTGTAGAACGTGTCTCAATCCACAATCCATCGCTTTAAAACAATGCGGAAAGCAAGTAACATGACAACATAAGATAAAGCAATACTATCAAGATTTCATTCACATGGTTTATGCAGTTTAATAAGATATACTTTCAGTTTAAGAGCAAGTAAGAACATCAAGATGATCATGACAATCTCAAGCTAGCAAGATCATGGAATTAAGAACACTTAGAATAGACTTTCAAGTGATTATTGCTTTTACATGGATGAACAGTTTTTAAGCCACTGGACAGACAGTACACACTGACCATAACCATATCATGCAAACCTTACACTCTAGATAGAGTAAACCAGGTCTTGGGTAGGCTTTCAAATATGCGACGGGTTCAGTCATCGCTATTTACAAGGCTGTTTAGCAGTTAAAAACAAGTAACAACTGATGGTCTAAATCGTGACGGGTGTACAAGTCGTGTTTAAATCGTGACGAAATGGTCGGTTGCGTTCAAGACATGCAAACCTTAAATGCGATGATTAAGGTCGACGTGTTCATGAAACACTTCCCGAATACGAAAACCAAGGGTGGAAATTAATAGAATCGCGACGACACGTGTGGTCGCGTTCTTAACATGCACTGAGTTAGATGTGGCACACAGTTTGATGTTGTTGGATCCTGTCAGAATAGATGCAAAACACAATGGTCATGGCTGTCTCCTTTAAGATAATCGCGACGGTTTACCCTGTCGTAATACCCCTAAACTGTGACGGCTCGTCTAGTCGCGATTTATGGTTCACCCCGAAAACAGTAAAAATGGTACCACCATGCATGCAACACTTAGAAATCGAGATCTAGGTTCTCTAGACAAAACCATGAACATAGAAGTTGTATAGGACAATGAGTAGAAGAGAACTATGGTTTTGTGTTGACCTGATTTGGTCTCGGGATGTGTGAAATCTAACATGAACACTAATAGCCCTACACATGGACGACTCTTGGAAAACGCTTAATACACGATGCATGCTCGATGAAAATTGGGGAAAACAGGTGCATATGAAAGTAGACTCGATGAAATTTAACATGGTGTATGATTTGCTCAAGTTTGGCTCGAGATAACCTACTTTTGATCGATGTTAAGCAAGGTCTTCTGCAGGTCGATGCAAAACGACAACAGAGGAAGATAGCTCCGGTTGGGGGCGATCTCCTCCTCCTCTAGTGCTCAAGTTCTGCTCCTCACAACCCCAGCTTATGGTAAACTCGTCCCCAAGGGTCTTACGAAGACTATTTAAAGATCTAGGGTGTTTAGGAGTCCTAATGTGTCTAGGAAATAAGGGTTGCCGTTTTAGCATGATCCCTTCCTTGTTTGAGGAATTCTCATCCCAATTAGAGTGTGTGAGCTATTAGGAAACCTCCTAGGATGGTTAGGCACGAATTTGGGTTGCTATGTATGTCTAATTGCCTTGGATTTTTCCCTAATTGCCCCTTTCTATTTTCTGCTCAATTAGGGTTACGAATTTTATGGATTTCTTTTTGTTGGGTTCTTGTTCTTTAAGCTAAGAGTATTTGTTTGGCCCATCAATTATCCACTAATTGTCTTGTCTCATTGGGAGACTAACTGTAGCAACCCGGAAAATTTAATACTTAAAAATTCGAAATAATAGAAACATATGTACCACTATCGTATGTGCAAGAATACATCAGAAAATTTGATAAAAATTATAAATCAACCACAGACATTATTCCTAAGTGTTCTACTAAGAAATTCAAGTAACGAAAAATCCGATTGGCCAAGTGTACGTCACAATGTGACTAATTATCCAAATTAAGAAATTGAGTCGGAAAACCGTTAACAGGGAAAAATAACGCGTCCATAAATTAAATGAACATGTCGGAGAGACTTCCAACATCATGAAATGATTACTCATTATCAGAATTGGACCAATGGACCATTCATAGCCCATGAATAAATTCAAGTAAAAAATACAATAAAAATCCGTAACTCTATTATTCCCTAATTAAAAAGAGAAATCTCATAAGATAAATTCCAATAAATAATGAGCTTTGTTAAATGGACCATATAAAATTTATTGGGCCAAAATAAGGATTTTTAAAAGGGGAATAATAGGAAAATACCCTAAATTCGTAACTTAAATATTGCTTAAATAGAAAAGAGATATTTATGCATTAAAATAGCTAATTTAAGATGGAATTAGATTCCTAAACCTACCCTAATAGGTTGGCCGCGAATTTGGATCCCAACCTAACCGAAATTGGACATGGCAAGCTTGGAAGGTGGAATTAAATACGAAATCTCAGAATTAAATAGGAGTTAGAGTCCTATTAGGAAATAGAAACATAGGAACCATAAATACTCTCCTAAATCCCCCATGACCGGCCCTAACTCGTTGACAAGGGTTGCTGGACCAGGAGGAGAGGCCAAGGAGGAGGAGATCTCGTGGGGGAGAAGAACCTCTGGTTCTTCAAGTTCTAGCCCTAGAAGAGGAAAACAACTAAAGGTAGGCATTGTCACGAGCAAAATCTAATTAAATTTGTCTGTAGATTGTTCCATGCATCAGGAACAAAATTCCTTTTGTTTCAAAATTTTTCATTCACTCAATCTTTTGATCTCGATTTTTGAATCTCTGCAAACCCCATAACCCCGAACCTTCATGTTTAATTTATATCTCCTTGAATACTCTATCCCATCACTCAAAATTTTTATTGGAGATACTGATGATGTTAGGAACCTTTTGCCCTTCAAAGCCCTAATTTTCATCCACCATACTGCTCGAATTAAATTTTTGATCTATACTGTACATAATTTCATGATCTTCATGATTAACTTGATTAAACCATGCCTAAAGCCTGTCTGTTTTCAAATCCCTATTTACTGTAAGTACCCATATATGTCTAGATCAATTTGCAACTTGTTTCCTGATTTTTCATCAATTGTACATTTAGTTATGAATTTTTGAATCACCATGTGTCAAAAGAAGGAAACTTGGCCCGCAATCCCATGCTCTGTCCTTTTCTCGCTCGAAGTTAGGTACAATACCTAGGAATGTGACGCCCGATAGGCTGCATTCTCAGGGCTGGTCACGATAGTGCATCCCATCACGTTCTTAACGCTACAGTGGCTGTCGTCACATTCTGGCCGCTTAATCAGACAAGCCTATTGCGTTCTTTACAAAGCCATGTCGCGTTCTGTTCTTACCCCGTCGCGACCCTCATATGGGTACGTCGCGGTCTGTGCTTTTTGCATGAAAACCCATAATTCGTGAAGCTTTGACTCTCTATAGTGCCTGTACCTTCTATTAATAGTCATACACGCAGTAAATATACTTGGCATGAATTGAACATTTATGTGTGTTTAAAATACATACACATGACCACTTTCTATCTACAATTTCTCTTATACATACACACACTTTGAACATCCAAATATGGCTGAACTTGGCATGAAAATTTCTCTTCAAACATTTGGTAATTATATATTTAAATTGCCCTATTTTAAATGGACTTGTCTACGTTTTCTCACGACGATTTGGAACACCGTTACCGACGCTCCACTGTTCTAAAATTCCTCTAGTACATCGGGCACTTGTTTCTCTACACACTTTACTCTTGACTTGGACAAACTCTCCGACGGATATTCCTTCTTCCGGAGTAGTGAATCCTTGTTCAAGGCCTCCGTAAGACTCCTCTGTCCATGGGTTCCCACATGGTCGACGAGCTAGTTGTACCCTAACACCTATGATACACTGGAGGGATTAGTAAGATCCATACGACCTTAGATTGTTCTCTTTCTTATCTTGAATCACGTCAGACCTCTGGACATGTGCATAATATGGCCAGTGGAAGGGCAGTGAATTCCACCTGACTGCCTACACTGATCAAGCGTTTTGTGCAACTGTTATTATCGCTTGTTTAACATTGTCTTACGAATATGTCCTTGTCTCGTCTACTGTCTCTATACTCTCGTCTATTCATGTTCAGTCTACTATCTCGTCTATTCATCTAGTACTCTCTTGGTACCTTTTTGAGTTGTGTGGCTCCTACTGCTTTGTACTATTCATGACTGTCTAGCGCTAAAATGGGTCTTGTGACTCTACTGACTTGAATGCATACTGTTGAGGGCACGGAGAGTGTCCTAGGGGCTCCAATCTAGTCCTGGGGGCAGAGAGCCACCCGAAAATACCTGCAGGGGATAATGACGGTGTCTGCATTTGCATCGGTTCTGACTGACTTTTCTGATTTAGCTAGACATCGGACTGTTATACTATTACTATTAGTCTGTTAGTTCAGACGTACTGCACTATTACTGTACTACCACTGACAGTTACTAAATTGCTACTGTCCTGATATTGAGCGACTACTGTCGTACCCTTTCCTTGCTCTGCTTGATACTTGCTATCTTGAGTTATTGCGTTCTATCCTGACTTAAACGTATTCAAAGTGCTATACTATCTTGATTGATGAAAATCAATCAAAGTGCAATTTACTTTTTACATGACCATCTACTATATCTCCTTTCTATACATGTCGCTTGCTATTTCTTGACCATGACGTTACTTGCTATTGTTGTTATTGTTTTTATAGTGACTTGACTTTATTTATCCTACTATACTTGATTCATCTGCTATTCGAACCATGTTACTTGTGCTATTACTTTCTCGACTTTACATGACTCTCTCTATCATTAGCTACTCTGTCATTTAAAACATTAATTATTTAAAGCCTGCTTGACTATTGAGATTTAAGTCCTACTGGGCGTTATCGCTCACCCTTTGTTGATTATTATTGTGTCTCAGGTAAGTCAGACAATGACGTTACACACACCAATGGGACAGCACCCGAGTGATGAGTAACCCGGAGTCAGTTGATGAAGTTACCCTAGTGCCATGGAGTCTAATAGTTATTACTTTAGATTACTTTCAATGTAATGATGTCATTGAGCCTATGTATTGGCTCCGAATTACTGGTTGTATAGTCTTAGTAGAATTTCAATGAAATAAATAGTTTATTCAAATTATTATCATTAGATGCTCTGATTTACTCAACTGATCATACAATTTTCTCTACTATGCACTTTGCTCATGTTTCCCTCGATTTATTCCGCTGCTAAATTGGCGGGGTGTGACATTGGTATCAGAGCCTAGGATGTCCTTATTAGCATATTTTAAGTCTAGGATGTTCTAGGTTAACTGCCATAACCGTGTCTAAGTCAACCACTATACCTATGTGAGAGATTAGGTAAAGCTTGGGGTTATGCTAGGAGCCTAACTATATGTATAAGCACCCTAAGTTTAAGAAGAAATTAATAAGTGTTATTGCTCGCAGGAACTAGAGGAGATGGTTGGCGAGCATGTGTAAATGCATGAATTACAACAGATCGTATAGGGGTTAACTCAAGCCCATAACAACGTGATTCAAGCAGGAGCAAGAAATGGGGTAGGAGACTTATATGGGAACTTTCAACGAATAAACCCCCCTAGGTTTAATGGAACTCTGGATCCGACGAAGCTAAAAATTGGGTGAAGGTGATGGAACGAATCTTTAGAGTTATGCAATCTTCAGAGCAGGAGAAAGTCCTTCTGGCAACCTTCTTATTAGACCGCGATGCTAGAGCCTGGTGGGAAGCTGCCAGTCGACAATTACCCAACATCAACATAGAGTGGGATAAATTTTTAGAACTCTTCAACACCAAATATTTTCCGAGAGGATTCGTGAGAAGAAGGCAAATGAATTCGCCAATTTAAAACAACGAATGATGTTGTAGCAGAATATGAAGCGCAATTTGAAAGACTAGCACAGTATGCACCACATTTGGTGAGTACGGAAAGATGAAGGCAAAGAGATTTTAGAAGGGTTGAGACCTGTGTACTGGGAAAAGTTGGCTCCACTAGACATTGAAGTATATTCAGTCATGGTGTTGAGAGCTCAATTAGTAGAGGACACCATGGAACTTCTTGAAAAGATCCATAAGAAGAAGGTGTTAAAAAGGGAACGTGATACTCATTCCAATGATAATAAAGGAAGAAATATAGTAGATAGCAAGAGAATAAAAGGGGAAGTGAAGCGGAAGGAAGTCTGGGAGTTTTTTGAAAAGCCAAGGCATCAGGTTGATAACTGTTGGAAGAGATTGGGCAGGTGCTTGCGATGTGGAAGTCAACAACATCGAGTCATCAATTGTCCAACAAAGAAGAACCAAGCTCCACGCCAAGGACGATTACAAGCCCTTGTGGATAAAAATCCTGCCAATGAGGGTGGACAAGGTACCATCACTAAACCCTTAGTTTAATTTCATATTATTTTCGCGATAGCAAAGCCCTAAGTGGGGGACGTGATGGAATGAAATATCAATAATAAATTGGTAGTCGTATCATATCATATGAATTTGGGGACCAAATTCTTTTTAAGTGGGGGAGATGTATCAATCCGGCAAAATTAATACTTAAAATTTTGAAATAATAATTTCTTTAAATCGAAATAATAGAAACATATGTACCACTATCGTATGTGCAAGAATATATCGAAAAATTCCTTAAAAATTATAAATCGACCCCATACATTATTCCTAAGTGTTCTATTAAGAAATTCAAGCAATGAAAAATCTGATTGCCCAAGTGTACGTCACAATGTGACTAATTATCCAAATTAGGAAACTAAGTCGGAAAACGTTAACACGGAAAAATAACGCTCCCATAAATTAAACGAACATGTCGGAGAGACTTCCAACATCATGAAATGATTACCATTATCAGAATTAGACCAATACACCTCTCATAGTCTATGAATAAATTCAAGTAAGAAATACAATAAAATCCGTAACTCTATTATTCCATAATTAAAAAGAGAAATCCCATAAGATAAATTCCAATAAATAATGGGCTTTGTTAAATGGACCATATAAAATTTATTGGGCCAAAATAGAGATTTTTAAAAGGGGAATAATAGGAAAATATCATAAATTCGTAACTTAAATATTGCTAAATAGAAAAGAGGTATTTAAGTATTAAAATAGCTAATTTAAGATGGAATTGGATTCCCGAACCTACCCTAATAGGTTGGCCACAAATTTGGATCCCAACCTAACCCAAATTTGACATGGCAAGCTTGGAAGCTGGAATTAAATAGGAAATCTCAGAATTAAATAGGAGTTAGAGTCCTATTAGGAAATAGAAACATAGGAAGCATAAATACTCTGCTAAATCCCCCATGGCTAGCTCTAGCTCGTTGCCAAGGGTTGCTAGACCAGGAGGAGAGGCCAAGGAGAAGGAGATCTCGTGGGGGAGAAGAACCTCTCAAGCTCTCTCTCTGGTTCTTCAAGTTCTAGCCCTAGAATAGGAAACGACTAAAGGTAGGCATTCTCACGAGCAAAATCTAATTAAATTTGTCTCTATATTGTTCCATGCATCATGAACAAAACCCCTTTCGTTTCAAAATTTTTCGTTCACTAAATCTTTTGATCTCGATTTTTGAATCTCTGCAAATCCCATAACCTCGAACCTTCATGTTTAATTTATATCTCCTTGAATACTCTATCCCATGCCTCGAAATTTTTATTGGAGATACTGATGATTGTTAGGAACCTTTCGCCCCTGAAAGCCCTAATTTTCATCCACCATACTGCTCGAATTAAATCTTTGATCTATATTGTACATAGTTTCATGATCTTCGCGATTAACTTGATTAAACCATACCTAAATCTTGTCGGTTTTCAAATCCCTATTTACTGTAAGTACCCATATATGTCTAGATCAGTTTGCAACTTGTTTCGTGATTTTTCATTGATTGTACATTTAGTTATGAATTTTTGAATCACCATGTGTCAAAAGAAGGAAACTTGGCCCGCAATCCCATGCTCTGTCCTTTTCCCGCTCGAAATTAGGTACAGTACTTGGGAACGCGACGGCCCGATAGGCCGCATTCTCAGGGCTGGTCGCAATAGTGCATCTCGTCGCGTTCTGAACGCTACATGGGCTGTCGTCGCGTTCTGGTCGCTTAATTAGACAAGCCTGTCGCATTCTTTACAAGGCCATGTCGCGTTCTGTGCTTACCCCGTCGTAACCCTCATATAGGTACATCGCGATCTGTGCTTTTTGCATGAAAACCCATAATTTGTGATGCTTTGACCCTCTATAGTGCCTGTACCTTCTATTAACAGTCATACACGCAGTAAATATACTTGTCATGAATTGAACATTTATGTGTTTTTAAAATACATACACATGACCATTTTCTATCTACAATTTCTCTTATACATACACACACTTTGAACCATCCAAATATGGCTGAACTTGGCATGAAAATATCTCTTCAAACATTTGGAAATTATATATTTAAATTGTCCTATTTTAAATGGACTTGTCTACGTTTTCTCGCGATGATTTGGAACACCATTACCGACGCTCCACTGTTCTAGAATTCCTCTAGAACATCGGGCACTTGTTTCTCTACACACTTTACACACTTTACTCTTGACTTGGACGAACTCTCCGCCGGATATTCCTTCTGCCGGAGTAGTAAATCATTGTTCAAGGCCTCCGTAAGACTCCTCTCTCAATGCGTTCCCACATGGTCGACGAGCTGGTTGTACCCTAACACCTATGATACACTTGAGGGATCAGTAAGATCCATACGACCTTAGATTGTTCTCTCTCTTATCTTGAATCATGTCGGACCTCTAGACATGTGCATAATATGGCCAGTGGAAGGGTGTGAATTCCACCTGACTGCCTACACCGATCACGCGTGATGTGCAACTGTTATTATCGCTTGTTTAACGTTGTGTTACGAATATGTCCTTGTCTCGTCTACTGTGTCTATACTCTCATCTATTCATGATCACTCTACTATCTCATCTATCTCGTCTATTCATCTAGTACTCTTTTGGTACCCTTTTGAGCTGTGTGGCTCCTACTTCTTTGTACTGTTCATGACTGTCTAGCGCTAAAATGGGTCTTGTGACTCTACTGATTTGAATGCATACTGCTGAGGGCATGGAGAGTGTCTGAGGGACTCCAATCTAGTCTTGGGGGCAGAGAGCCACCCGAAAAAACCTACAGGGGCTAATGACGGTATCTGCATTTGCACCGGTTCTGACTGACTGTTCTGATTTAGCTAGACATCAGACTGTTATACTATTACTATTAGTCTATTAGTTGACGTACTGCACTATTATTGTACTACCACTGACTGTTACTGAACTACTACTGTCCTGATATTGAGCGACTACTGTCGTACCCTTTCCTTGCTTTGCTTGATACTTGCTATCTTGAGTTATTGCGTTCTATCCTGACTTAATCGCATTCAAAGTGCTATACTATCTCGATTGATGAAAATCAATCAAAGTGCAATTTACTCTTTACATGACCATCTACTATCTCTCCTTGCTATACATGTCACTTGCTATTTCTTGACCATGACGTTACTTACTATTGTTGTTATCGTTTCTATCGTGACTTGACTTTAATCATCGTGCTATACTTGAGTCATCTGCTATTCGAACAATGTTACTTGTGCTATTACTTTCTCGACTTTACATGACTCTCTCTATCATTAGTTACTTTGCCATTTAAAATATTAATTATTTAAAACCTGCTTGACTATTGAGATTTAAGTCCTACTTGGCGTTATCGCTCACCCTTTGTTATTTGTTATTGTGTCTCAGGTAAGTCGGACAATGACGTTACACACACCAATGGGACAGGACCCGAGTGATGAGCGACCCAAAGTCAGTTGATGAAGTTACCCTAGTACCATAAAGTCTAATAGTTATTACTTTAGATTACTTTCTAATGTAATGATGTCATTGAGCCTTATGTATTGGCTCCGAATTAGTGGTTGTATAGTCTTAGTGGAATTTCAATGAAATAATGAGTTTATTCCAGTTATTATTCATTAGATGTTCTGATTTACTCAACTGATCGTACAATGTTCTCTATTATGCACTTTGCTCACATTTCCCCCGATTTATTCTACTGCTAAATTGGCGGGGAGTGACACTAACTATGTGATTTATTTCATTTTAATCGCACCTTTCACACATACAATCATGTTGAGTATGTTTTAACCACCTTGATAAATTCTAAACTATTATTTTCAATTTATTTCTTTATTTTTAAATCACTAAACTGGTGTGCTACAATCAGAGATTCTAGAGTGTATCAGAACAACCCTGTTAATCACCTTCCAGCATAAAAAGGAGGCCCTTCTGAGAAAATTGTGATGCCAATTTTTTTCCAAAGTAGGTATGTAAACCCCACGAGGTCTCAACATGTTGTAAGCCGATTTGGAGGTGAAGGAGCCATCATGAGAAGGAGTCCAGATGCACACATCTTCCTCATCAGAGAGTTGTATTTTTCCTAAAACCTTAACACAATGGAGCATTTGCCAAAATTGATGATTAACATCCAGAATAACATCACTAACTGTGGCGTGTGGAGCATTCATAGGATCATCCAATGTAAATCGCAAGAGGGGTTTTACCTGCCCATGTGTCATAGAAGAAGTCCACTTTCCTACCATTTCCCAGTATCCTTCTTGTGTTTTCATTTATCAGCACATTAGCAACAGTGAAAACTTTAGGGAAGATAGTGCAGTCTCGCATACCAGGCCCAGAGAGATGTGCCATAATAAAGATCCATAGTTGTTTGATAGCCAAAGAAAGCTGAACATGCCATAAACTTCTAACCTAAAGACCACCCTCTTGAATGGGACGTTGGATAACAGTCCAAGGGATCCAATGGCGTCTGTGGGCACCATCTAATCGCTCCAAAAAAAGGAAGCACAAGCTCTGCCAAGAAGGTGAATAACACCTTTGGGGAGGACATAGGCTGAAGCAAGGTAGATGGAAATGGAACACAACACAAAGTTAATGAGAGTGACCTTCCCAGCCTGAGAGAGAAACTTGGATTTCCAACTTGAGAGCTTTCTGTTGATTTTATAAAATAAGATCTTAAAATCAGAGACATTAACCCTACCTTCTTTCAGAACAACCCCAAGATAGTTCAGGGTCCCACATTGCTTCCTGAAACCTATAATGGCCGTGATTCTGATAGCAGTACCACCTGGAGATTTTTTAGGTAAAATAAAGTGGCTTTTACTCTTGTTGATTTCCTGACCAGATGTCAGTTCATAGGCATGAAGGAATTAAGAAGAGCAGAAATGTTAGTGGCATGCCCATTAGTAAAAGCCAACGTATCATCAACATACAATAAGTGAGATATAGGGGGACAAACTCATGGTTCTGCGAAAGGTTTGAGGGTGCCAGTAGAAAGTTGCTGCCAAAGGCCCCTACTGAGGACCTCCTCCATAATAATAAATAAAGCCAGTGCAAGGGGGTCCCCTTGTCTGAGGCCCTAGATGATTTGAAATACCCAGCTTGATGACCATTGAAAAGCACATAAAACCAATAGTTAGAGTCCAACATTCCCACATATGAAATGAACTTGGGGCAGAAACCAAATTATTGAAGGACAGGAAATAAAAAGTCCCATTCAACTCGATCATAAGCTTTCATCATATCAAGCTTAAATATGACATTATGGCCCCTAACCCTGCGTCCCAGCTCCTTGAGCAAGCATCTGAATAGAGACACACTATCGATAATGGAACATCCCTTAACAAAGGCGCCTGCTTCTCTGAGATAATCTAAGGAAGATTATCCATAAGGCAGTCACATATGATTCTAGAAATAATTTTGTGGCAAAAGTTACACAAACTTATAGGGTGGAAATCTGCAAAGGTAATTGGATCATTAACTTTAGGAATGAGAGCAATAAGGGTTGAGGTGACCCCGCGAGGTAAAGGATACCAGCTGAAGAAGCCTTTCACCACCTCGAAGATCTCAACACCAATGATGTCTGAACAAGAGGTGTAAAAAATCCCTAAAAATCCATCAGGACCGGGTGCTCCATTACCATTCATAGACCATACCGCACGCTTCACCTCGTCAAAGGAAGAGGAGGAGCATAGCTGGTCATTTTAAGTTTGAGAAATCATGCTTGGAATAACCTCCAGAAGGTTGTTGTCAATCACATAATCATCAGAAGATAGCAGACTTTGGTAGTACTCTGCAGCAGCATCCCTAAAGGCATCCTGGTCCTCACACCAACTATTACTGTCATCAATTTTAAGTCTATGTATATAGTTTCTGCATCTGTTACCTTGCACCACAACATGATAGAAAGATGTGTTTCTATCCCCATTATATCCAACCACTGAAGCCTTGCCTTTTGGGACCAGAAGATCTCTTAGCAGTGTTGGGGTTTTTTAAGATGTGCCTGGGCCTTGTTAAGGCACATTCTATTACTCTGCAAAGGTGATTGGTCAAAAGCACTTTCAGCGGCGACCACTTCCTCCTCAGCAGCCTTGGTGTTATGATTTATATTGCCAAACGTATTCAAATTCCAAGTTTTAAGGGTGGCCTTCAGGGTCTTCAACTTAGTTTGCAACTTCACTAAAGGGTTTGGGTGCCAGTAATCAGCAACATTCCAAGTGTTATCAACAACCTAAAAAGTATCATGGGTCACCCACATCGACTGCAAAGCAAACCTAGTAGGGTTTTAAAATGTTCTTCGTAGTTAAAAGAAGAGGAGCATGGACTGACGGGCCCCTAGAGAGGTGCATAACAGAGAATTCAGGCAGAGAATTTGCCCAGTCTGAAGAGAACAAAACTCGGTCCAATCTAGCCTTCACTGTAGCTGGAGCCACTCAGTTATTAGACTAGGTGAAAGGAGATCCAACCAAACCAGCATCAACCATGGAAGACGCAGATATGAATGCATTGAGATCAATCATAGAAGTGACATTAAAGAAACCCCACGAACCTTCTCAGAAGGTTGAGAGATGTAGCTGAAATCACCTCCCACAAGCCAAGGGCAGAAACTTGAGTAGCAAAAGTCAGCAGATCTTCAAAAAGGCTCCGTCGTACCCTGTAATTACATGAAGCATATACAATAGTGATATAGAAAGATATATCATCCCCAGTTTTACTAACCAGAGTTAGGTGTTGGCTAGAACTGTGTGAAACCTCCAGATTGGCCTCCTCCTACTAGAGGACCCATATCTTGGATTCCTCACCATCATTACATGCAACATCATGCATATTAAAAGATTTGCAGAGAACAACAACTCGACAGAAAGGTATCATAGGTTCAGATATAGCAACAATTATAGGGCGATGCCTTCGACAAAGCTGACGAAGATGACACCGGGAAGCAGAGTTAGCAACACCCCTAATGTTCCAAATAATAGTAGAACAATTCATGAGGAACAATATCCAGAGGATGTACCCACGACATTGGCCTTCTATCTAGTACGAACACCTCCAGGAGGGTAAATCACACCATCTTTAGAGATAATCACACCTGACATCAAAAGATTATCAATACTAGTCTGTTCTGCTACAGTAACCTTGCTCCTTATTTAAGTTAATAGACTTCCCACCTGACATCGAATTTCCCATATTTTCATGTTCTTTAGTAGATGGCATGCACCCATCCGAATGAGTAGCAATCTGTAATGCAGGCTTGTATATTTGTTCAGGGAGTCTTTGGAGAAACACATCGCCTAAAGGGGATGACTGCTCAGCCAAGATAGGTATTAAATCCAGTGCGTCAGAAGTACGTGTTATGTCATGCACACCAGCGCCTTGTGATTTGATAGAGACATTGCAATCAATATCATGCACCTGTGGAACAGTCGCATGCACATCGATGGAATGGACGTGAGTCTGGTCCCAGACGTTAGCTCGAACGGGAGAAACCAGTTGTACTGCTTCAGATTCCTGAGGTAGAGCTACTTGGACAGGTTCTTCGACATCTTCCTCCTCTTCTGCTAGTACATCAAATCTATTCATCGTGGACATCAATGTCGTAGGAGGAGCATTGCTTTTCTTACGCCAAAGTTGCTTGGCTGGAAAAAGGTTCAACTGGCTTTGATGGAACTTCTGTTCGTTGCACAAGAAGACACTTCTTATTTTTCTTATTAAAGTCATCTTCAATATGCCCTCACTTACGACAAAAGGAGCAAAGCGAAGGGATGCGATGGTAGTTCACAGGTTGCTAGAACCCTTCCTTATCAGTTATCACAGCCAATCCAAATCCTATTTGGTCTATGGTTTTTAATATCGATATCCACACAAACAAGAGCTTTCTGAGTTTGGGTGAGAGCACTAGTGTAGTCATGTATGCGCAGGACTTGACCAAGATTTCCGGCAATGGATTTAAGGTAATCCTCATAATAAAAATTAATCGGAAGCAAAGAAAATCCGACCCACATAGGGATCAAGGTAGGATCAGCTTCAAAGTAAAAGTTTGGTTCCCATCTGAAGAAGCAAAACATGCGACCTTTGATGAATAATCTCTTGTCAAGACAACCTTCATGAAATCATCGTGGTCTTCAAATCTAAACAGCAATGTGTAGCCCCCGAGAATTTCAGTAATTGAAAATTTAAGATAAATAGAAATAATGACCACTTAATAATTTAAAACTAGTTAAATACGTACGCACCATTATCCTAGATGTAAAAACACATCTAATTTTTTTGTAAAAATCATAGTTAGGCTTTAAATATTGTTCTCTAGTGACCCATAAAAAATTTGGACCAATAAAAATCATTTGGATTGAGTTTAAGAATTATTGTGACTTATTATCTTAATTAGGAGTAAGTCGAAAAACCATTATCACATATACATAAAGAGGTCATAAATTAGAATAAAATTTTAGATAGACTTCAAACATTGGGTAATGACAACCCAATGAAAGAATCAGGCCATAATATATATTTGGACCACAAATAAATTCAAGTAGAAAAATAACCCCAAATTTGGAAATCTAACTAATCAAGATTAAAGGTTAAATACTCATCCAATACATACTTATGGACTTCAAATTGAGCCCAATTCGTGGTTACAACCTAAAATAAGTTTCTATATCAATCATCCATCATGAATTGGTGACAGAAATCTCCAATTTGAGAAAGGATACACCCAAATTAGTCCCTAAAAGTTTTCTAATCTAATTAGGCAAATAAAGGCCTCTCTCTCTATAAATAAAGCCTCTCTCTCCCATGGGACGACCCCTAGGGTTATTGGAGGCGTGCTTGGAGGCTATGGTGGCTGGAGATCTTGAGGAGAAGGCTGGAGCAAGGAGAACGTCGTGCTCTTCCCAACTCAGATTTACAGCGACCTGCACACAAGAGTCAGATTGATCATCACCAAAGGTTAGTAAAATCTCAATCAAATAAGGAAAATAATATACCCATGGAAAGCTCTTAAAGTCTACTTTCATTTTCCTCTATGTTGCCCAATTTGTATCTAGTAGGTCGTGTGTATTAGGTGTTTTCCTCCAGGCGGTCAGAATTAGGGCTTTCTGGAGAGCGAATCTTATTCAACTCCAAAGGTATTTCATCTCCATGCCAAACTCTAATTAAACTAGTCCATGCTTGCATCCATATGTATAGATCACATTCTTACTATTTTTCCCCATTTTGTTCTTGAGAGTTTCACGAATTAAATCTTGCATGATCTTGATGTTGTACTGTCACGATTTAACCTTGACCTGTCTTACAAATTCCATACCTCCATGTGGAGTCATTTTTGGACTGAGTGTGTAACATAGAACTTGTTGCCCTATGAGTCTACGTTCATTTGGCATTGGTTTCTCCAATTTACGTTGACCATAATGAGAGTATTAGCCCGAACATGAGCACTATGTCAGATTCATGTAGACAGTCACAATACATCCTATTACATAGTCAAACGACCTTTGTTTCTCAATTATTCATTACTTTACAAAGTATTAGAAGTACTCTAACTAACAGAGGTGGTTTCATCCGATTTGGATCACCCAAGCATTTATTTTGATTTTTCAAACCCACAGGTGTCAAACCCAATCCAAGTCGAAATCGGAAATAGGTAGAAAAAGCAACCCAAACATCTTATTCAGGTGGCGACAGGTTGACACATCTGTACTAGAACACAAAAACATCATGGACGCGACCCATACCAAAAATCAGACAGTTTTGTGGTCTTCTTTAGAAGGCGACAAGATGATTGTCGCCTTGATGTTCTGAAGGTGACAGGCAATGTGTCGCCTTCTGCCTATGTCCACTTAACCGGCCATAACTTTTTATATAGACCTCAAACCGACGAGCCATTTTCTTTGATGGTTTCTTCATTAAAGGGATTCAAGATGATATATTCATGTGTGAGATTTGAATAATAAATTAATGAGTATGACCTTTGAAAGTGAAGAGATGAGACTGCATTTGCCTTCTAAGGGGCATACGTCTTGGTTTCCATTGTTTTGTGTCGTTCTTTGCATGTGTGAGTTTGATCTATTCTAGGAAGGTTCTAGAAGGTCGTAACATGCATTTAACAACCCATATGAAAGTTAACACATGTTCACATGATTTTTAATTGAACTTAAGTTCATGATCATATTCTCTACTTGTCGATTATGTACTTCTTGCCTTGCTATCAAACTTGACGCATAGTTACTTACTAAAATGGTCATGCATGTTTTAGTACTCATGATACTTTCCATATATAGAGTTTCCAAAAATGAATTTTCCAAAAACGGAGTTTCCATAATCGGATTCACACAAGAACTGTAGCAATTCTCACGCGCGGCATGTGCATACACTCTAGCACGATAGGAAAGCCCCTTCTTGGCTTGTGGTGAACTCTCCGTCGGATATTCCTTCTGCTGGACTAGTAACCCCTTGACGAAGGCCTTCGTAAGTCTCCTCTGACCATGGATTCCCACATGGCCGACGAGCAGGTTGTACCATTGAAGTGCCCAGAAGTTAGTGTGCACGTATCTCTCTTCTCTTGACATTCTTGATGAGATCTTTCTCTTCTCATCTTGACTTTCTTGGAGTGATAGAGTATAACACATAAAACCAAGTTATCAAAGATAGATTCTATGTAAATGTGTCGTTATGCTTCCGGATTAAACTTTTGACTTGATATTCCCAACGTACCCTTGAACACTATATCATTATTGACATGACACTCTCGATAATCATTACTAATTACATGATAGTCCTGAACTTTCTTGACCAGTCTATCCTTATTGACACACATAATTGCATTTCTGTCGTACATTCTTGAATTACATCAGTGATATTGGAGTCATGGACTCAAAACTCGTTCTTGGCACCCATAAGTCGACGGGCTCATTGGGACAGATGCCACTGTTGCGCAATACGAACCTGACTGAGAGCCCATATCCGGTCCTCGAGATTCTAGCAAAGTCTTGTTACCTATGAGTGTGATTGTTAGATTCGCCCCCGACAAAGTCTTGTTTACCCCAAAGTGTTGATTGCCCAGTTTTCCCAAAGATGTTCGTTACCCCAGGAGTTGATTGTTAGGTTGATCCCCTAACAAAGTCGTATGATTGGTGCTTGGCATGGCACATACTTGTTACACATGATAAACTTATTTGTTGTTACCTGCTACTGTGTGCTGATCCCTAACCCGAGTGGCTAAAGGACGTACTTGCATAAGGCACTACTAGATCCTGCATGATATTCTTATGGAGTGCTCTGAGTGGGTTACTCAAAATGCTTGCTAGTGAAATGGTCATCTTGTTACATGTTATCTTGCTCTTTTTCATGAAGTTACCATCTTTCTAGATCATTGTTCACAATATCTTGAACTCTTGAATACAACCTTATTGCTAGATTGATCATACTATCTTGCATGATACATTATACACGTGTTAATAGCGATGTTTTAATTGCATTGTACATATCATGTTCATACCTTGTAGCTTTTAAACTGTTAAATACTTATATCATTGCTGGAAGATGTAAATCCTACTGGGCGAGTGCGCTCATACCTGCTCTCTTTAACATTTTAGGTAGTGAAGGTAAAGATAAATGATGAGGCTTGTGCGCCGAGCGTGGAGTACACTTAGAGAGTCCATTTTTTTTTTTTTTTTAGATTAGTCACGAATGTAATTTCCCTTTTCCTTCAGAGACAGATAAATTGGTGAGCAAGGAGTGTTTCATTTGACATTGGAGGTTGTAATATTCATTTTGATAAATAAAGGAATTTTTTTTTATTATTGCATTGTGGGCCCTATTTGTAAAAGCTATTGGTTTATAGCTTCTAAATGATGGCTTGTTCGTCGCGTCTCCCAATTTATTCTGCTGCTAAAATAAAATTGGGGGCCTGACAGAGTGGTATCAAAGCCTAGGCTTTCTAAAGTCCTAGGATATATTAGAGGCTATGTTATGACCCTACGTTAAAGGATTATGTTGTGAAGATCTAGGTTCCTATGCTATTTGTGTCTAGCACTAAACTAGGTCTGTTGATAGTACCTAGTGAGATGGGTAAAGCCTGTGGTTAGAATAGATAAAAAGTTAATAATTCATATTCACCAAGGATAACTTAGACTATAACTAACTATTAATCTTGTCTCAGGATCCTAAAACTTCTTGAAGATGGCAGCCAGGCGTGGCCAATGGCGCGATATGCATAATACAGTACAAGAGTTGGCACAGGCCTTGCAACAAGTAGCACAGGGTGGAGCTCGTGCCAGGGCAGGAGAGTTACATACGAATTTTTGAGGGATGGATCCTACCAAGTTTGGTGGACCTCCTGACCCGAGGAGGCTGAAAACTGGATGCAAAAGATGGAACGAATGTTCAATGTAATGCAGTGCACGGACCAAGAGAGGGTCTTACTGGCAACTTTTCAACTAGAATGTGATGCAAGGGATTGGTGGGAGGCCACAAAAGCTACATTGCCTAATGCTCCTACTACTTTGGCTGAATTCATAGAACACTTTAACAATAAATATTTCTCTAAAACGGTTCGTGAGTAGAAAGCTGTGGAATTTGTTGCTCTTAAACATGAAGGATCGTCAGTGGCAGAGTATGAAGCCCAATTTGCTAGGTTGTCCCGCTATGCACCACACCTAGTCGGGACAGAGAAGATGAATGCAAAAAGATTCCTAAATGGATTAAATCCAGTATTTATTCCCCTCTTGGCATCAATGGACATTCAAGTTTACAACAAGATGGTGAAACGAGCTCAATTAGTAGAAGATGCCATAGAGATGACCAAGGAAGATGATGGGAAGTCCACCCTAATGGAAGGACAAACCATTAACTTCAAGGATTATCAACCCAAAAGCTTGAAGCAGAGGTTAAATAAAGACAAGTGTCACTTAAAGAATAAGAAGCCTAAGAGAGGAGACCAACCACATAATGCAATCCAACCATTCAAGGAGAATTGTTAGCACTGTAGTTGAATGGGACATAAGGCCGAGGAGTGCTGAAGAAAGATGGGGCCTTGTCTGCGATGTGGAAGTAAGGACCACCAGATCAGTGCTTGCCCTCACTTGGTGAAAAAGTCACCTCAACGTCAAGGCCAGCTACAAGTAATAAGAGGAAAGGAACCCTCTAGGAAGAATAGAAGGGGCAAAGTAACATGAGGTAGATTTACTTGCACTGACTTCATATCCTAAACATCATGTAATCTTGGTACTTCTTTTAATCTTCCTTGTTAGTATCACCAACTTCTTTTGATCATGTTGTAACTGAGATGAATTAATATATTCATACCAATACAATAACCTCGAAGTAATCTACTTGAAAATTTTCCTCTACATGCATAATCTTAAGTGGGGGAGATTTGACGCAGTTTAGAAAGAAAAAAGTATCCTATGAATTTTGGGACTAAATTCTTTTAAGTGGGGAGGATGTAGCACCCCGAGAATTTCAATAATTGAAAATTGAGATAAATAGAAAATATGACCACTTAATAATTTAAAACTAGTTAAATACGTACGCACCATTATCCTAGATGGAAAACATATCTAATTTTTTTTAAAAATCATAGTTAGGCTTTAAATATTATTCTCTAGTGACCCATAAAAAAATTTGGCCAATAAAAATCTCTTGGATTGAGTTTAAGAATTATTGTGACTTATTATCTTAATTAATGAATAAGTCGAAAAACCATTATCACATATACATAAAGAGGTCATAAATTAGAATAAAAATTATAGATGGACTTCAAACATTGGGTAATGACAACCCAATGAACGAATCAGGCCATAATATATAATTTGGACCACAAATAAATTCAAGTAGAAAAATATTTTAACCCCGAAATTTGGAAATCTTAACTAATCAAGATTAAAGGTTAAATACTGTTCCAATACATACTTATTGGACTTCAAATTCATCCCAATTCGTGGTTACAACCTAAAATAAGTTTCTATGTCAATTCCATCATAAATTGGTGAGAGAAATCTCCAATTTGAGAAATGATACACCCAAATTTGTCCCTAAAAGTTTCCTAATCTAATTAGGCAACTAAAGGCCTCTCTCTCTATAAATAAAGCCTATCTCTCCCATGGGACGACCCCTAGGGTTATCGGAGGCGTGCTTGGAGGCTATGGTGGCTGGAGATCTTGAGGAGAAGGCTGGAGCAAGGAGAACCTCGTGCTCTTCCCAACTCAGTTTACATCGACCTGCACACAAGAGTCAGATTGATCATCACTAAAGGTTAGTAAAATCTTGATCAAATAAATCAAATAATATACCCAAGGATAGCTCATAAAGTCTACTTTCATTTGCCCCTATGTTTCCCAATTTGTATCTAGTAGGTCATGAGTATTAGGCGTTTTCCGCCAGGCGGTCAGAACTAGGGCTTTCTAGAGAGCGAATCTTATTCAACTCCAAAGGTAGGTCATCTCCATGCCAAACTCTAATTAAACTAGTTCATGCTTCCATCCATATGTATAGATCATGTACTTACTTTTTTTCCTAATTTTTATCTTGAGAGTTTCACGAATTAAATCTTGCATGATCTTGACGCTGTACTGTAGCGATTTAACCTTGACATGTCTTACGAGTTCCATACCACCATGTGGAGACGTTTTTGGACTTTGTGTGTAACATAGAACTTGTTGCCCTATGAGTCTACTTTCGTTTGGCACTCATTTGTCCAATTTTTGTTGACCGTAATGAGAGTATTAGCCCGATCATGAGCACTGTGTCAGATTCACATAGATAGTCACAATACATCCTATCACATAGTCAAACGACCTTTGTTTCTCCTTTATTCATTACTGTACAAAGTATTAGAAGTACTCTAACTAACAGAGGTGGTTTCATCCCATTTGGATCACCCTAGCATTTGTTTTGATTTTTCAAACCCACAGGTGTCAAACCCAATGCAAGTCGGAGTTGGAAATAGGTAGAAAAAGCAACCCAAACGTCATATTCAGGTGGCGATAGGTCGACACGTCGCTACCAGAACACGAAAAGATCATGGACATGAACCATACCAGAAATCAGACAGTTTTGTGGTCTTCTTCAAAAGGAAACAAGATGATTGTCGCCTTTATGTTCGTAAGGCGACAGGCAATGTGTCGCCTTCTGCCTATGTCCACTTAACTGGCCATAACTTTTTATATAGACCTCGGATCGACGAGCTGTTTTATTTCCTGGTTTCTTTATTCAAAGGGCTTCAAGATGATATATTCATGTGTGAGATTTGAATAATAAATTAATGTGTTATGACAATAGAAAGTGAAGGGATGGGACATCATTTACCTTCCAATTGGCATACGTCTTGGTTTCCATTGTTTTGTGTCGTTCTTTGCATGTGGTAGTTTGATCTATTCTAGGAAGGTTCTAGAAGGTCTTAACATGTATTTAACAACTCATTTAAAACATAAAACATGTTCATATGATTTTTAATTGATATTAAGTTCATGATCATATTCTCTACTTGTCTTTTTTTGTTTTAAATAAAACTAGTCCTCAGAGGCTCAGCCAGAGAGTGAACCCTCCCCCTGGGGGGAGGGAGAGAATGGACCCACTCCACCAGCATAAAACTCTGGGCCAAGATATTATATATGAAGAACAAGGTACAAAAGTAAGGGGGCATGCATACCCCCATTAGATCAGTCTAACATTCATAAGACCCGATCTGTCAATAAGTAAAGGCCCCTTACAAGCATGAAGAAGGCTATGCACACCCCAAACAACCTCATTACACATACAAACAATAGCATGTTTAGCAAGCTGATCTGCCACATGGTTAGTCTCTCAGAAAACATGAGAGATAACACTGAAATCCTCAGGCAACAAGTCCCTAACAAATCGCCACCATCTATGAATGAGCCAAGTAATGCATCTACTCTGCTGGAGATAGTTAACAAGGGATGACGAATCTGAATAAACAACAGAAAGACGGACCCTCTACTTGTCGATTATCTACTTCTTGCCATGTTATCAAACTTGTTAAAAAATGCATAGTTACTTACTAAAATTGATCATGCATGTTTTAGTACTCATGATACTTTCCATATATAGAGTTTCCAAAAATGAAGTTTCCATAAACATAGTATTTATAACTAGAGTTTCCATAATCGGATTCACACACGCACTGGAGCAATTCTCACGTGCGGCATGCGCATACACTCTAGCACGATAGGAAAGCCCCTTCTTGGCTTGTGGTGAACTCTCCGTCGGATATTCCTTCTGCCAGACTAGTGACCCCTTGACCAATACCTTCGTAAGTCTCCTCTAACCATGGATTCCCACATGGCCGACGAGCAAGTTGTACCATTGAAGTGCTCAGAAGTTAGTGTGCACGTATCTCTCTTCTCTTGACATTCTTGACGAGATCTTTCTCTTCTCATCTTGACTTTCTCGGAGTGTTCGAGTATAACACATAAAACCAAGTTATTAAAGATAGAATCTATGTAAATGTGTTGTTATGCTTCCGGATTAAACTTTTGACTTGATATTCCCAATGTACCCTTGAACTCTAAATCATTATTGACATGACACACTCGATAATCAATACTATTGACATGATAGTCCTTAACTTTCTCGACCAGTCTATCCTTATTGACACACATAATTGCCTTCTTGTGATACATTCTCGTAGTACATCAGTGATATTGGAGTCATGGACTCAAAACTCGTTCTTGTCACCCATGAGTCGATGGGCTCATTGGGACAGATGGCAGTGTTGTGCAATACGAACCTGACTGAGGGCCCATATCTGGTCCTGGAGATTCTGGCAAAGTCCTGTTACCTATGGGTGTGATTGTTGTATTCGCCCCCGACAAAGTCTTGTTTACCCTAGGTTGTTGATTGCCCTATTTCCCGAAAGATGTTCGTTATCCCAGGAGTTGATTGTTAGGTTGATCCTAACAAAGTCGTATGCCTAGCGTGGTGCAGAATCATGATTGGTGCTTGGCATGGCACGTACTTGTTAGACATGATAAACTTACTTGCTTGTTACCTGCTACTGTGTGCTGATCCTTAACCCGAGTGGCTGAAGGACGTACTTGCATGAGGCACTAGTAGATCCTGCGTGATATTCTTGTGGAGTGCCCCGAGTGGGTTACTCAAAATGCTTGTTAGTGAAATGGTCATCTTGTTACATGCTATATTGCTCTTGTTCATGAAGTTACCATCTTTCTAGATCATTGTTCACAATATCTTGAACTCTTGAATACAACCTTATTGCTAGATTGATCATTACAATCTCTTGATTATACCATCTTCCATGATACACTATACACGTGTTACTACCGACGTTTTAATTGCATTGTACATATCATGTTCATAACTTATAGTTTTTAAATTGTTCAATACTTATATCATTGCTACAAGATTTAAATCCTACTGGGCAAGTGCGCTCAAACTTGCTCTCTTTAACATTTCAGGTAGTGAAGGTAAAGCTAAATGATGGGGCTTGTGCGCCGAGTGTGGAGTACACTTAGAGAGTCCATTCTTATTTTTATTTAGATTGGTCACGAATGTAATTTCTCTTTTCCTTGAGAGACAAATAGATTGGTGAGCAAGGAGTGTTTCATTTGACATTAGAGGTTGTAATATTCGTTTTGATAAATAAAAGAAGAAATTTTGATTATTGCATTGTGGGCCCTATTTGTAAAAGCTATTGGTCTATAGCTTCTGAATGCTTGCTTGTTCATCGCGTCTCCCAATTTATTCTGCTGCTAAAATATAATTGGGGGTGTGACAAGATGTCGTTGGTGCAAAGTTCTCACAATAAAGTCTCTTTTAAGATCCAGCCTTTAGGTAAGACATGACTTCAACTCTGGTACAGAGCACCGGCCATAAGAGCATTTAGCAATGATAGCTTGCTACAGAGGCTTTGGGGACAACATTAACTCTTCCTTGGAGAAAAAGGTGGCCGGTTCACCTTGCTCAGTAAAAGCCGCTGGCTTCATGCCTATGTTGATCACCAATTGAGGCTTTATGACATCAATCATCTGTGTATATGTCTTGCGTCCTTCTGACGATAAAGATGATTCCCCTCCGCCTGGCACATGGGACTGCATGCCAGTCGCGGCACCCAGTGCATTGGCATCTGCCATGGAGAGGCAGGTCGAGCGGCCGCCAGCCCCCAGGTGGGGCGACAGCGGCAGCCAAACCCTAACACCCAAGCGCACCCAAGCGCAGAGCTTCTCTCTTTAGAAGCTAGAGAGAGTTACACAGCCTATCTAAAGAGTCTTCTTTAGTATTGGTCTGATCATACACATGTTGATGATGTAGCAGGTTGTATTGGCTGCTTTTACCTAGAAATACCTTGGTAGATTTTATTATGAGAGTTTTGTTCTGGCCATGTCTAACAATGTTTTGTTCTTTCTTTCTGCTACTCCAATTTGTTGAGGTGTTCGTGGTGTAGAGAAATTGTATTCAATGCCATTTTCTTCACAAAATCTGCAAAAAGACTTCATTTTTAAATTGTCTACCATGATTTGATTTAATACTGATGATTTCATGCTTCTGGCTCTTCTGTACTATATTATAAAACATCAGGCAAGCTGAAAATGTTTTTGACTTAGCTTCTAAAATTGATACCCAAGTGTATCTTGTGTAATCATCCACAATTACATAGCCATAGATTTTTCTCCAAGACTTGTAGTTCTTGTAGGTCAAATAAATCCATGTGAATGAGTTCCAATGGTTTTGAGGTTGTCACCGTTGTCATGGATTGAAAAGATGTCTCTTCTTTCCTTTTGCACAATTTGTATAAATTCCAGATTTTTTCACTTTTAGCTTTGAAAGAGCTTCAACTAGATCATGTTTGATTATTTCTTGATCACTAAAGTGCTAACATGTCCTAATCTTCTGTGCCACAAGTCAGTTTCTTCATCCTTGGTAGTTGCAAGACATAAGTTGATTTCTTTCAGTTCTGCCAGTTGAAGTGTATATAGAGTCTTTACTCTATGTGGTTCGAAGATCACTTTCTTATCCTTAAGAATTATGCACTTATCATTATGAAATTTTACTAAGTGACCTCTGTCACATAGTTGACTGATGCTAATGAGGTTGTGTTTTAGCCGTTCAACGTATAATACATCTTTTATTAGATCTTTTGTCTTTGTACTTATACTTCCATATCCAATAACTTTTCCTTTTCCATTGTCTCCATATGTTACTTGACCAATTTACTTCTAAAATTTGTAAATAGCTTACTATCACTTGTCATATGCCTTGAGCACCCACTATCCAAATATCATTTGGATGCTCTCAGGTGAAGTTGCACATAAAACTAAGTTGAGACTTTTAGTATACAAAATTTCTTAGGTCCTTGTTGGTTAGTCTTTGAAATCCACTATAAGTGCCTAGCAATGCATGTGCTTATGGTGTGTCCCAACTAGTTACAATGAGAGCAACATAGATTACATGCATTCTTTATTTGTGTTCTCATATTATTCATTTTCTGTTGATATTGAACTTGATTTACTTTTCTATGTTTTCCAATTAAGCTTTCTTTTAAAAAGTTAGGAGTTGGATATTGTTCGGGATAAATACTTTTCTCTTCATTTATAGGTGGTTTATATCCTACTTCATGTTTCTTTTTACTAGTTCTTGCACCTTTGAGTCTTACTACTAGAGATGTCTTATGGTTGGTTGTCTTATCTATGGATGTTCTAAGATAATCATTTTATTCTTCTAATTTTTCTTCATCGATAAGTTCACTTTGCTTATTTTCTAATTTCATGATGTTACTGTCTTTAATTTTTAAGTCCTCACATAATAAAGTGTTTGATCTTTTGGTTTCAGTCAGTTGTTCTTTTAGTTTCTCTATTTTTGATTATAAAATGGTGTTAGATTTTTGTCCATTAACAAAATTTAGCTTCATTATTTTTAGTTGTTTTACAATAGTCTTGTTATTTTCATACAACTCATTGAATGTATCTTATATGCTTTCTAAATCAGATTCAGAGCATGACGTAAAGGATGTTTCAGAGTTTACCTGATCTAGTCTTGCCATTAGGACTAAATTCACTTATTGTTATTCGGATTGTGAACTTGAAAAATCTGAGCTTGATACTTCTTCATTATCCCATGTAGCTACCATTGCTTTCTTCTTGTATTTCCTGTATTTCTTTTCCTTACCTTTCTTTTTCTTATACCTCTCAGCTGGATCTTTCTTTTTGAGCTGAGGACATTCTGATCTGAAATGACTTGGCTGCTTGCACTCATAACATGTTAGTTCATTGCTCTTCTTGACCTTCTTGAACTATCTCTTAGATCCATACTTCTTTTTTCTGGTAAGAATTCTCTGAAGCTTTCTTGATAGCATTGCTTCATCATTACTATCTTTAGAGTTTTCTCTAGAATCTTCAGATGAGGAAGAAGAAGAAACTACAACTTTCAAGGCATTAGATAATTTCTTTTTCGAAGAACTTTAGGAAAATCTAACTATTTTCTCATTTGTTGTACATTTGAGTAATATTTTCATTAGGGATCATTTTAAATTATTCATATTGAGAAACAAAAATGTATATTTTGATTTGTTTAACATTATATGCCTTCATAAGTTATTTTTAAATTTTCCCACATTTCTTTAGTAGTTTTACATGCACACACTCTATTGTATTCTTTCTTCGACAATGCATAACAACGATAACTTTTAGCTTTAAGTTTAAGGTCATATGCCTTCTATTAGCCAATGACTAATCAGATGAGCTTTCAGCAAGAGTAGCATAATCACCTTGTTCTATTACTTGTCACAGATCAAAGTCTTGAATGAAGAATTCCATTCACATTTTTCAATATTGATGATCTTCATCATCAAAGAGTGGTGGTCTTGCCATAGATTGACCTTCAAGATTGTGCATTTCTGTTGCAATCTCTTGTCAAATCGTTTGATTCTTTTTAGAAGACCATGCTCTGATACCACTTGATGGATATAGATGGAGCTATAGATGTCTAGAGGCAGGGTGAATAGGACTTTCTCCAAATAAAAATTATGTTTGGATCTAAAAGAACACTTAAAAGATATGTTAGTACCTTGTGTGTTGTGTGTGCAACAAGTGTAACTTGGCGGAAATAATCACAAACAATGCACAAGAAATTTATTCTGGTTCGGACCTCCTCTCAATTAGGAGTCCCACATCCAGTTCCCAAGCACCCCTTGGGATTTCCACTAACCACTAAGAAAACTAGGTCTTCCCTTCAAAGAGATGTATTACAACCACTTGCTTCCAAGCAAGCCTTCCCTTAAATAAAGGTGCAACAAAACCTCCTACTATAGTAGGCCCTCCCTTCTACAAAAGGGAAACATACATGGAACAAACTGCCTGTAGGTTACAATAAAGAGGGTTACACACTGAGTGCTGCTCTGAAGATGTACAAGCATAGATGAACAGAAAGAGATTTTGAAGGAAGAAGAATTGTGGCACTTCTCTCTTTCTGATTCTAAAGTGGATTCTAAAAATAATCTGACAAATTCTAAGTCACCCAATGACAGACAAGTTGAAGACTTGCGAGATTGAATGTTTGGAGTACAATGCTTTCGATGTATCACTCTTGTCACTTTCTATGTTGATCTCTATGTCTGTTTCTCCATTTTTTTGTGGTTATATTTCTTCATAAAGACTTTGACTTCTTATATAGCCTTCAAAGTCTTTAGCTATCTGTTGGAATGTAGCCATTTGAATTATACTTGTTGTGACACAAAAGGAGCTTCCGAACTCTATCTTCGGGTCCTCCTTCTGTTCAATGGCTTCTTAGCTATTTTGGATAGCTTGATGTTCCTATTGATAGCTGCAATAAATGTCTCCAAGCACCATACCTATGCAAAGTATTTTCTCCTTTTCACAGTTAGTCTTGTATTGAAAAAAATATTAGACAGTGAAAATAAAAAGTAGATCTTCTAAAATATATTTATCTATTTTGACAAAAAGTACTATCCTTGAAGTATATGAGGGTAGGTGAGCATTAAAGGAGAACTGGACCCTTTGCTTGGCGCGCAGTGTCTGCAAACGTCTAACCTTAAAGCCTGTAAATTTGTCAGTTTAAAGGACACTAACAAAAGACTTGCAAAGCAGACACTATCAAGGAACATTCTTAAAATACAATACTCTAGATATGTTCTCATTTATGAATAATAAATTTATATAGAGAGCAAGACAAACAAGATGTTTAAAAGTACTTTATGGAGTTCAGAAATTATGAGTACAAAGAAGAATGCACTTCGGAATTAAAATATTATGAGGGTTGGAGTAAAGATACGTCAGTAAAGAATTAAGATATTAATGATGTAACATTAATCAAGAGTTCAATATTTGAAGCATACTATGATTTGATTATTAAAGAACATTAAGAAAGATATCATAAAGTTAATCAAAATGAAATCGCATCAACAGAAATGCAACTAGATAATTTTCTATTAAGTGTAGGGGCATCGACTATACTGGTGTCAAAGTAGTATTTCAACTGTTAATATATGTCCAAAAGTTGATATCAAACTTCGACTGTTTAAGCGTCGGAGTAGAAGTTCGACTATTGTGAATTTATCGCAAGTCATTGTCTCACTTCGACTTTCCCAGAGTTGAGTTGGACTTTGACTGTTGTGATTTGTTCATGAGTCGGAGTCTCACTTCGACTTCCATGAGTCGGATTTGGATTTTGACTATTGTGATTTGTTCACAAGTCAGAGTCTCACTTTGACTTCCATGAGTCAGAGTTAGACTTTGACTATTGTGATTTGTTTACAAGTTGGAGTCTCACTTTGATTGTCGACACTTGTTCACTAGTCGATGTCTCACTTCAATTTCACATGAGTCAGAGTCTTATATGATAGTATTAATTGTGGATGTAGAAAGATTTTTTGGTAGTAGATTAAGCATGTGTCGAGCAGTAAGCATTTGTGTGTCAACACATTTTGTCTATCACTAATTTTATAGTATAATACACACATGTCCTTAGTAATTTGACTTTTTTATTATAATCAGATGAATTTTTTTATTACTTGAATAAGAGGTGGTTTTATGATATTCACAAACATTTATGTAAAAGGTTTACAAAAACAATTGCACAACAGTTTCCACACTTTCTCTTGACTTGAACGAACTCTTTGTCGGATATTCCTTCGGTCGAACTAGTGAGTCCTTATTCAAGGCCTCTGCAAGTCTCCTCTGAGCATAGAATATCACGTGGTTGATGAGCAAGTTGTACCATTAACACTTATACACCCTAAGGGGTCATCCTGGACATATAAGGCATGCTCCAACAAGCCATAGTATTGTCTTTGACATCGCGTCGGCCTCTTGATCGTGTTACTGTAGTGACCAACTGGTAGACCATGATATTTATCGAACTGCTAGTACCCAATGGTACTTTTGCAACTGTTACTATCACCTATCTTAAATGTCGTTTTATGTGCATTGACCTATAGTTCTCGTATATTCCTTATTCACTCATCTATTCACGTTCTCTCTATACTCTCGTCTATTCTTCAATTCTATGCCCATTTGACTAATTGTCTAAAGATAATAAACTTAACTAATTCCTGGCAATATAAAAGGGCCCGATTTGGTCATGGGAGATGCTCCCAAAAGTACTACTGCCGTGAGAGTTAATTGACCAGAGTGTTTGGCATTACACTTGAGTACTATCTATCTCAACTATATAATGACAATGAAAGTGCTATACTATACTCCACTCGTTATGCTATGTGCTATTGCGTGCTATTTCGTGCTATTCGTGTTATGGCCATCCTACTCATTATGCTATACTTGAAACATATGATATTTGAACCATGCTATTTGCGCTATTACTCTCGACATTATTTGACTCTCTCTTTCATTAGTTACTCTGCTCTTTAATACATTAATCACTTAAAATATGTCTCTCTATGAGATATTAACTCATGTTGGGTGTTATCACTCATCCTGCACTATTTGTGAACATTCTCAGGTGAGTTAGAGGAAGAGAACAACACTCATGGGGATGGGTATGAGCAAGAGCGAACCTGACGTGACCATGGAAGCATCTAGTTATCTTAGAGTCTTAGTATAGTTAGATGATTGTCTTTATTAGTTGTAATGAAGTCAATTGGGCCCATAATATTGGCTCTGAATTAGTGGTTGTAATAGACATTAGTGGAATTATCAATGAAATACATTTGATTTAGTATTATTGAATTGTCTAATGAATTGATGTCTAGTATATGCTCTATACTTGCGCTATATTAAATGCCTCACGTTCCAATATTCCACGTCATATTGTGGTAGTTGTAGGATCGAAAATAAGATGGACCAGATCTAGAAGGGAGGGGGGGGGTTGAATAGATCTAGGCCAAATTCTGCAGAAGCTTAGCCAATTTTAAAAGATGCTTTAAATCAGAGACAAATTAGAAATGCAATTCATAGATCTGATGTGTGATTGTGTGATTTGAGTAATTAGAGTGTGTGATCAAGTCAATCAGTAGTGTAAGCAAAAATCCTATGCATACATCTAGCGCAAAGTGAAATCAAATCACAGATCAAACCACTACACATAAGATTTTTAGGTGGTTCGAAAATCACACCAGTGATTCCTACATCTACCCCTCACATAGTGAGGCTCCACTACTCAACTTGAGTACACCACACACTGGAGCTTGACAACTCCAACACACTAAGTTCAACAACTCACACACAACCTCTAGAGCACTACCACTCTAGAAACCTGAGCACACAGGCTCAACCACACACTGAGTGTACCACTCAACACAACTGAGCACAAAGGCTCACAAACGACTGGCTAGATCAAAAACAACAAGATCCAGATCCTCTAGCAATGATCTGATCTATAAAGAGTTCATTCAAAGAGACTGGTGCAACAATTCTATGCACAATCTCAAGAATGACTCAGAAGAACAAATGGAGAATTGAGGAATAGTATGTAATTCTTGTTCTTCAGAAGAACTCCCTTGTAGAAGGCTGACTTGAGAAGGTCCTTGATTGATTGAAGTCCCTGGGCGATGCTCTGTAACTGGTGCCTCTGGATCTTTCTTAAACTCTTCTCAATTGGTTGCTTCTACTTGATTTGCTCCCTTGGAAGTGATCACAATCATCTTCATGAATCAATCTTCACTTCTTGTGCTTGCAAGGATGGGAATTGGCTTACAGCAGCATAGGGAGAGCAAGAACGGGGAGGGACCTCTTCTTGCCGCCAAAAAGACTTTTCTGGAAGGCTCTTAGGTATTCTTCTTTTTGGAAGGCCAATAAGAGGGGTATTTATAGCCCAACATGGCCAAAAGTACCCTTGGGGTGCAGGGGCACATGATCCAAGGCCAATCCAAGTGATCCCTAGAATGCCACGTGTCCAAGTAGGACTTAAGATGAAAAAGTTGCTGGAGTGTGTCGACACGGTCATTGGGTGTGTCGACACACTGTCCTAATTCCACAAAAGGAAGTTCTGGAAACAGGCTCTAGTGTCGACACACTTACTGGATGTTGACACACTGCACCAGTCTATTAACTGGGTTCTCTGGGAGCTGGGTCTAGTGTCGACACCACTTGGGACTGTGTTGACACACTTGACCTAGTCTTCATGACTTTGCCTTATGGTTTGATACCCAGTGTCGACACCAGCAGTGGGTGTGTTGACACTACCATTGCAAGAAGTACATGTCCCTGAGAAATAAACACAAGAATCATTAGTCCAATGTATTATCATGAATATATGTGATATAATGTGTTTGAAACATGACTTTTGAGCATTGTTGTTACATGTGTGATGTATTTAATATGTTCCAATCATTATGCATTAAAATCAAAACTTGTCATCATCAAAATTATAAGGGGAAATGTATTAAATCACACTCAACCCAACAATCTCCCCCTTTTTGATGATGGCAACATTAAGTCAACATGAAAGTTTGAATTTTAAGGAAATGTGATTTTAAGCCATTTATTCACACACATTCAATCACATACACACTGAATGACAATGAACACATGTTTCAACATTTTCACTCACATTCATCAAAGGCCATTGAGCACAATTTAGCAACATTTGACAATTTTCACACTCAAGAGACACAAAGCATTCGTTCATTCATAGACAATCATTAATTGACATTCATAAAAAGTATTCCTTCTCAGTCAACAAAGATATTCATTACAAAGATATTCCTTTCTCCCCCTTTGACATCATCAAAAGATAAGATCCATCAAGAGGATGGAGGTGGAGGAGGAATAGGAAGAAGGAGGGACTCTATGGTCTTCAATCTTGACTCCATTGCAGCAAGGTGGATCTCAACTGAGTTTGCATTGTAGAAAGTCTTGTGTGCAGCAATTCTTCCAACCTTTGACTGTTGTCATACATGTTTGACTGGAATGCAGACAGATCAGGTGAAATGGGTTGAGAACCTGAAGAGGAGCTGGCAAATCCACCATGCATGTTGATACTTCTAAGCTCACTCTTGAGGGCAGACATCTCATGATCTATATGAGCTGAAAATTCCCATGCCTTCCATATCATCAACCATGTGTGCAATGAGAGTCTGGTCTTCGAAATTTGAGTCACTGCCTATTGACTATTGAACAAATTCTTCTAGAAATTGGCTAAAATTCCTTCAACAACCTTTGCAAGCTTGTCTTGATGCTCCTTTAGTTGAAGGATGCATCACCCAAAGTACCAATTAGCCTGTTGAACCTTTGGGTGGCATGATCAGCTGCTTCCTTCTGCTTGATGAATTGACCATTCACTGAATTCTCCAACCTTTGAATTCTGAGCTCAAAGTTCTCTGACATCTGATAGATGGAGGAGGTGATGGTGTCAAATTTGTCATTCAAGAAGGAGTATAGCTCTGGTGGAATAGAAGGTCCACTAGTGGAAGTAGAGGCTTGGGATTGGGGAATGAAAGTTGGAATTTCCACTTCAGGGATAAGTGGTGAAGGGGAATGAAATGGATGTGTTTGAGGGACATCCTGAGGGATGGGTGCTCCAATCCCATTGGGAGGCTGTTCCTCTTGATCATGTTGAGGAGATTGAGCAACTTCAGGAGGAGGTTCTACAACCTCAGGGGCAATAGGGGCCTCAACAACAACAGGACCTCTTCTCACTTGATCCCCTTCAATTCTAAATCCCATGAACGTTTGTAAATGCTTCAAACAATAAATGTTGGACTTTGGGATTGATTGGGCTTGCTCATTTTCAAAAGACACTCCAAGTGTTCAAACACTAATGTAAGATGAGCAGCATAAGGTAGAGATCTATGTAGATCCTTCCTTGTGGTTTCTGACATAATCTGATACATGATGACATGCAAATTGATCTTTATCTCTTTCTTCATGCAGTATATGATGAACCTCCATCCACCACCTTGAGGAGTGATTATAGTGGTGAGAATGTGGTGGATCAGTATCAAGACAGGTGGGAATGTGTTAGTGTTAAACTTGGTGACATAAGTCTGCTTAGGGTCTGACTCATCAGCTGGGAGTCCAGTAAGCAGTGAATATGCTTCATGCAGGTCAAACTCAAAATCATGATAGTCAGCACCTTCATCAAGAACTTTAAACAAGGTTGCAGCCACTTCAGTAGACAACTCAATCAAAACACCCTTGACTTCTGACTGGTAGCCTTCAGGTGTGCACTCTAAGTTCAGATAGAACTCTTGAACTAGTCTTGGATAGAAAGTTCTGAACTCAGATATAAAGGGCAACCATGTTAAAAAATTGAAGAACTAAAACACTTCTGGGAAGACAGTGGGTAGGTCAGCATCCACTAGGTCAACAGCCCTAGGCTTGAGGATGGACTTCCCTTCACTAGCCAATTTGGAAGGGGTAGCCTCAGAGGGCTGAGATGAACCAGATGAGCGAGAGGATGATTCCTCAAAGGCTTCAGGAGAGGTGGACATATCTCTCCTCATTGGGTTTGCAGATGTCCTTTGGGAAGGACCTCGACTGGAAGAGGGTGTCCTACCTTTTTTGGAAGGTGTAGGAGATGGAGGGGAAGCACCTGGCTGCTCTACAGGATCATGCCTACGCTCGCTTCGTCTCTCAGTTGGTGGTTCTTCAACTGCAATGGGCCTGGCATTCGCCCTAGAACGAGCACCACAACGAGGCACTTGCTTGGGGGCATCTTGCAGAAGAAGATGAGAAAACAGGGGATGATGGAGAAGATGAGAGGAAGATGGAGACAGAGATGGTGGGAAGAGGGAAGGAAGAAGAAAATCTCTGTCGTTTGCAAAGGCAAATGGCAGCTATGGGTCGACTTGGGGAAGAAAATGGCTTTTGGGGTAGATAACCGCGGGAACACCAGCCCCAAACCGGCGCCCAACAAAAGAACCGCCTGGAACTGTCTATGTGTCGACACATGATATGGTTGGTCGACCTGGGCTTTGACTGTGTCGACACAAGAGTGAGGTGTGTCGACCTGACCTGAAGAAGTTATGAAGATAAGAGCATGAGGAAAATTTGTAAATTATGGGAAATGTTTAAAATGATGAAATATGGAGGGAATCAACTATACAAGGATTTTTAGAGGCCAAAGAATTCATTTGTCATATTTTTACAAAAATCCAACAATACTTCAGTTTTACACAACAACGTACATGTATATTCATTAAGTGACTTGAGCCATTAAAATGATAGTTTGAGTGATATAGGACATCCAACAGCCAATGACAAACTACCATATTCTCCAAATCCAAAGAAATAAAAATGTCTTTTAGATTGAAATCAATTGTGATGAAGTTAAGCAACTTTAAGCAAACTGATGGAAGACAAAAATGTTTATTTTAAGCAATTCTCCTTGGACACACATTTTTTTTTCTTAAACAAACTACAAATGTAGTATACTTGTTCACTCAAGAACTAATGCTTTTTACACACCATAGTCCCTGGTTACTAAAGATTTGCTCATTATCCAGTTTCAAGGGGCAAATGACAACATTTGACATGAAAATATACGTTTATCAGACGCCAATATTTCCAGTTACTTAGTCATCATCAAAATGTATAGAGCATCTTTTGTTTTTATTTTTGATTTGTTGAACCCATTTGAATAGAGATAGCAATAAATACCTCATGACATACATGGCACTTCATTCATTGTGAAGGTTTGTAGTTTCTCAGCATTTGTGCCATTGCTCTGTTAAGTAATAAATGTAAGGAGAATTTTATAAAATGAGATCATTTATATCTCACATCAGTTGCAAAAGAGGTGTTTAAATTCAAAGCACACATTATCCTCCAATCTTGAAAGAAATTTAAATTTCGGTAGAGTTAAGAGTATAGTTGAGAGTTGACTGTAAAAATATAGTAGATTAATAAAAAAGTCATTTTGAGGTTCTAGACAAACTTAATGAGCACATCATGAGTGGAGTTGATATAACTCAAGAGGAATCTTGAATTTTGTAAAAGAATGAGTAGTGAATTCATTAGCTCCCCCTGATATGATGATTCCTAAAATTTTCATCAGGATAAAGATATGCAAGAATGGGAAAACTGAAATGTTTCTTTTTGAAGAACAAAAACTCCCCCTCGACAATTGCATATTTAATTCTTGATACTTGGCGGAGACATATACTCTCGCATAGTGAAAGTGTCCAACAAGCAGAATTTATCCTTCTTCAAATCACCATTTGATATACCAAGAATTTCAACACAATGTGAGTTGAAGAATTTATTGACAAAAGAAATGGAAGATGATTTGTGAGAGATGTGAACAACATGAATCAAGGAAGCAAAGAAGAATAATGGAACAGTGACTCCCCCTCAGAACATGCCTAAACACCCAACCCAATGAGAAATATCAAGAAGATGGACATTTGCATACACCAAACTCTCTCCTCAAGGATGAAAATCTGCTGTCAGGAAGAGGTTTAGTGAAGATGTCAGCAATTTGTTTTTCAGTTTCAATAAAGAGGAGTTCAAAAGATTTCTTTGCTACCTCATCTCTAAAGAAATGATGCATAATTTCAATGTGTTTTGTTCTAGAATGCTGAATTGGGTTTTTAGACAGATTTATGGCACTTGTGTTATCACAAAGAATGGGAACACAACCTAACTCTAGCTTATAATCAAGAAGCTGATGTTTCACCCAAAGAATTTGAGTGCCACATCGACCAGCTGCAACATACTCAGCCTTTGCAGTTGATAGAGCAACTGAGTGTTGCTTTTTGGAAGCCCAAGAGATTAGGCATCCACCTAAGTACAAACACAAGTCACTTGTGCTTTTTCTATCAAGTTTACACCCAGCATAATCAGCATCACAATAGGCAATCAAATCTAATTTACAACAGTTTATTTATTGTTCTGAAACTTGCATGACCAAGTCTTTTGTGCCAAGTCCATGCAATTTCATTTTTATTTGCAACAAGATAGATGTTTTCATAAAAGTTTTTATCAAGGTTGATCATGTAAACATTGTTTTCTCTTTTTCCAAAGAATTTTATTTCATCAGTTGAAGAGTCAATTATTCTGCAAAAATCTGATTCAAACACAACTTTGTGACCTTTGTCACATAGTTGGCTAATGCTCAACAAATTATAATTCAGACCATCAACTAATAAAACATTTTCAATTGAGTTTGAGGAAGATTGACCAACCTTTCCAGATCCAATGATTTTTCCTTTATTTTTACCTCCAAATGTCACAGAACCTCCCTCCTTTTCGATCAGGAATGAAAATTTTGCTTTATCCCTGTCATGTGTCGTAAACACCCACTATCAAGAAACCACACATTTGAGTTGGGTGCACGACCTTCCTGTAAAATCAATCAGTGAAGAGAAGATTTTGGTACCCAAACATTGTTGGGACCATCAGATTGTTTGAATATTGACAGCAAATCTTTTCTAATCCAAATCTGATTTGTTTTTTGCTTTTGTTTTGTTTCAGTGATGTTTTTTGCCTTTTTAAATTTATCCTTTCCTTTTGGAATAAAAACACCAGTGTTCTTTTACTCAGTAGGATGTGAGTTATGCATTTGGACATGATTGTTCATTTGTGGAGGTCCAAACCAGGGATTTTGTTGGTACATAAAAAAGTTTGGATAAAAAAATTGAGAGTGGTACCAAAAAGGATTGTGATACCATTGGTTCCAAGAATTAATTCAATCAGCTTGATGTGTTGTCTTGGAAGTCCAAGGTTTATCGTGAATGTTTTCTTTTGTGTTTTTCTTATTTTTCAAGTTTTTATTTGATTTTTTGGTTGACTGGTTAATGGTTTTTGAGGTTGAGCAGGTCGACCTGTCTTTGACTGGTGTCGACTCAACAGTCACAGATTTCATCTTTTTGTTGACAGGTGTCGACCTGTCACGTGAGTGTGTTGACCTGTTTGGTTTCTTTTTGTTCTGATTTTTCAAAGTTTTTGTTGTGTTGCTTGACACTTGCTTGTTTTTGTTGTTTTCAGGGCTAGGACTTTTGACAAAATTTATTAAGGGTGCTTTTTCCCTCATTTCACCAGATTTGTCTTTCTTGGATTTTTGTTTGATAAATCCTACTCCATGTGATACAGATTTCATTCTTGCAAGGCATCCAAATTGTCTTTTCCTTTGGTGAAGGTTTCAATGACTTGTTCTTTTTCTTTCAACTAGATTTCTAAAGTTTGATTTCATCAACACTTTGTTGTTTTTCTTTTTGTTGCAACTCCAGTTTTTCAGACAGTTTTTTAAAGTCATTGTTGGCTTTTTGAGATGCAAGCTTGAGCTCATCAATTTGATTTAAAAGACTTTCTTTTTCTTCATTGAGCTCAGCCACTTCATTTTCCAATTCAGAAATTCTTTTGTTTGTGGATTGGTTATGCAAGATGTTTTCTATTTTCTTCTTTAGATGCTTGTTTTCTTTTCTTGTTTCAGAATAGTTCTCAACTAGTTCAGCACAAGTATCTTGCCAATCATCAATTGTATAATCTTCAAAGGATGTACCTACCTTTCCATCAGAACTGTTTGCCATAAAGTAAATTTTCTCACTTTCAGAGCTTAAGGACTTCTCTTCTTCATTCTCACTTGAATCTTCATCTTACCAAGTGGCAACCATTGCTTTAGGCTTCTTGAATTTGTTGATCTTCTTGTATTTTTCCTTCTTGTTCTCAGGACATTCTCCTTTCATGTGTCCTGATTTGTTGCACCTGTAACAAATAACAACTTCATCAGTTTTTTTATTTCTATTTGAATTGACATTTGAAAAGGAAGTATTTCTTTTCCCAGATGAGAATTTCTTTTTCCCAGTGAATTTTCCTTTTCTAGATTTTAGAAATTTTTGAATTGTCTAGTCATGAGGGCAAGCTCATCCTCATTGGACTCAGACTCATCAGAACTTGTTTTCTCTTGATTTTTATCCTTGTTAGTTGATGAAGCTTTAACTGCCACTGGTTTGGTCTTGATTATGTGCTCTTCATTTCTTTTTAAGTTTATTTCATAAGTCATTAAGGATCCTACGAGTTCATCCAAAGAGATTTTGGATAAATCTTTAGAATCTTCAATAACTGTGGCCTTAGTGTGCCAAATAGATAAGAGAGAGCGCAAGATTTTTCTTACCAAATCAGTATCAGTGTAGTCCTTACCTAGAGCCTTCAGTCCATTTACAATAATCATGAACCTACCAAACATTTCAGAAATTGATTCATCAGATTTCATCATGAATAATTCATATTCAGAAACAACAATATTTGCTTTGGTTTCTTTAACTTGGGAAGTTCCCTCATAAAGTAACTCAAGCTTATCCCACATCTCCTTAGCAGATTTGCACATGGAGATTCTTGAGTACTCTTTTGGGTGGACTACACATTGAACCATGTTCATGGCACTGTAGTTTAGGGTGGCCCTCCTAATTTGTTCCCTTGTCCAGGTTTCCTCTTCTCCCTGGTTCTCATAAGGACCTACCTCAACTACCCTCCAAATCTCTTCCAATAGGATATTTAGTCCCATTGAAGAAGGGTGGCCTATTGATGGAATGACCTTCAGCAATAAAACCTCGAGAATCCATTGATCAAACTGAAGTATAGTGAAAGAAACACTTAACAAAGAAGTGAAACACAATGAACAAACAGAAACACTCAGATCAGATATGAACCCGCTCTGATACCAATTGTAGGATCGAAAATAAGATGGACCAGATCTAGAAGGGGGGGGGTTGAATAGATCTAGGCCAAATTATGCGAAAGCTTAGCCATTTTAAAAGATGCTTTAAATCAGAGACAAATTAGAAATGCAATTCACAGATCTGATGTGTGATTGTGTGATTTGAGTAATTAGAGTGTGTGATCAAGTCAATCAGTAGTGTAAGCAAAAATCCTATGCATACATCTAGCGCAAAGTGAAATCAAATCACAGATCAAACCATTGCACAGAAGATTTTTAGGTGGTTCGAAAATCACACCAGTGATTCCTACATCCACCCCTCACATAGTGAGGCTCCACTACTCAACTTGAGTACACCACACACTGGAGCTTGACAACTCCAACACACTGAGTTCAACAACTCACACACAACCTATAGAGCACAACCACTCTAGAAACCTGAGCACACAGGCTCAACCACACACTGAGTGTACCACTCAACACAACTGAGCACAAAGGCTCACAAACGATTGGCTAGATCAAAATCAATAAGATCCTGATCCTCTAGCAATGATCTGATCTATAACGAGTTCATTCAAAGAGACTGGTGCAACAATTCTATGCACAAGCTCAAGAATGACTCAGAAGAACAAATGGAGAATTGAGGAATAGTATGTAATTCTTCTTCTTCAGAAGAACTCCCTTATAGAAGGCTGACTTGAGAAGGTCCTTGATTGATTGAAGTCCCTGGGCGATGCTCTGCAACTGGTGCCTCTGGATCTTCCTTAAACTCTTCTCAATTGGCTGCTTCTACTTGATCTGCTCCCTTAGAAGTGATCTCAATCATCTTCATGAATCAATCTTCACTTCTTGTTCTTGCAAGGATGCGAATTGGCTTAAAGCAGCACAGGGAGAGCAAGAATGGGGAGACCTCTTCTTGCCGCCAAAAAGACTTTTCTGGAGGGCTCTTATGTATTCTTCTTTTTGGATGGCAATAAGAGGGGTATTTATAGCCCAACATGGCCAAAAGTACCCTTGGGGTGCGTGGGCACATGATCCAAGGCCGATCCAAGTGATCCCTAGAATGCCACGTGTCAAGGTGGGACTTAAGATGAAAAAGTTGCCAGAGTGTGTCGACACGGTCATTGGGTGTGTCGACACAATGTCCCAATTCCACAAAAGGAAGTTCTGGAACATGCTCTAGTGTCGACACACTCACTGGCTGTGTCGACACACTGCACTAGTCTATTAACTGGGTTCTCTGGGAGCTGGGTCTAGTGTCGACACCGCTTGGGACTATGTCGACACACTTGACCTAGTCTTCATGACTTTGCCTTAGGGTTTGATACCCAGTGTCGACACCAGCAATGGGTGTGTCGACACTACCATTGCAAGAAGTACATGTCCCTGAGAAATAAACACATAAATCATTAGTCCAATGTATTATCATGAATATATGTGATATAATGTGTTTGGAAACATGCCTTTTGAGCATTGTTATTACATGTGTGATGTATTTAACTTGTTCCAATCATTATGCATTAAAATCACAACTTGTCATCATCAAAATTATAAGGGGAAATGTATTAAATTCACACTCAACCCAACAGTAGTAACTATAGAGTAGAGAGAAAATGGTGTTTAGGATAGTGGCGTTGAGTCATTTGTAGAGCTATTGTGGTTGGTCTATGACGTCAAGGTCATTGGTGTTCTTCCCATCTTTTTCTCACTGCCTCACTAGACGTGACCCTAAAACCACCTAGAAGAGCCATGTGTGGGACCATAGTCTAGCCAAACTACCACTGTTGTTGTTGTCCTACTTTGGATTCCTAGGTCTCACTCTGATGTGAGGCGATAGGCCAAGATGTACAGCCAAGGGTAAGATGTGTGTGGCGCTCTTTATTGGTTGACTAGTGGTAGTCGTTTCCATAGCTAGTGTTAAATGTTGAGGCAAGTTTTTCCATACTTGTGTTACAGCTGTGTGGTGGTCACGAAGTGCAGGTTGCACGGGATTCCAACCGTGAGGTGTTTCCCGACCAGTTGTTTGCTAGTGAACTCTTCCTTTCTGCACTTTCTTGTAGTATAATATAATATTATTAATTGTTGTCTTTTACTTCATTTTTATTATATATTCTTCTTTTTAGATCCAGTGGGAGATTGATAGTCCCTCCTAGGCATCTGTTGACAAGCTCACTCACTTTTTTTCAATGTGAGACTTCACAGCTATGGTAGGGTGCACTCCGAGTGGAGGAGGTGGGGCTTTAGTCCTCATTCCTATTTCTAGTCATCATTCCCCCTTCCTTGTGTACTTCACTCTCGGGGTATGCCCCATAAGGTTCTGTCTTTTCCCTATTTACTTGTACTTGTGCATGGTTTGGACTTGTACCTAGATCCATACTCAGTGCTCTCGTTTTCCTTTTTGCTTCTGCATACACTTCTAATTCAGTAGTTGATGTTTCTTTCCTTTACATATCCTGTTAGACTAGTATTCTAACCCTTTCAGGCCCTCAGATTGGTAGGTGAGA